>BQNB010007939.1:0-91772 GCA_026074375.1 Tanacetum coccineum | reverse complement strand
CTAAAACCCTTTATGTCTTTACATTTATGATTTTTGTATATATATAATGTTTATATAACTCATCACCATTAGGATACTTTTAAACATGTAAAAAGAGTTTCTACTTGTGATTATCATTTTGTACACTTTTACATATGTTATGATGTTTTTAATATTATGATATAATGGAAGTACAAGTGATGCACCATGTTGGTTAAGTATAAAAATGTATATGTACAAATTAGGGTTTTTAGAGTACTTAAGGAAAGTTATGTTTTCATGTGATGTTAATAACTTGTAAATCTTGTAATCATGGACATATGGACAAAGGGTGAACTAAGGATATTATTATATGTATGACATAGTATATAAAGAGTATTGGAAGACTTGTGATAAATTACTAAATAGGAAAGTACAAAAATCAAGTTTACAACATGTTTTTATGAAAAACCTCCAAACTTTTTGTTTTTATTCGCCACATAACCTGGTCATATTATGTTTTTATAAGATAATACATCTCATGACGATTCCAAAAAGTTAAGAAACTCGAAAAATGGATTAATAACGAAAAAGATACATTTATTTTTGTAAACCTGTTTATGACAGAAACATTTATTTTTATAATAATTACTGTTTATGACAGAAACATTTATTTTTGTAAACCTCATAAATAAATAGAACTTTCAATTATGAGAACGTGCTCAAAAGAATCGCTAAAAACGGAGCTATAACGAATAAAATACGACGTTTACGGGTTTTACGATAACTAAAACTATAAAAATAACTTTATAACTGGTGTGAACAGTAAAAAGTACTGTTCATCAGGGGACTAAAAATATGAAAATGTCAAATTATGATAACTCGTCCTAATACAAAAGCGTGAGCATAAGAAACGTCAAAATCGGGCTTAAAGCACGAAAGTTACGCTAGTTTTACTAAAACGGTAATTATAAACGTTTTTACCTATTAAACACAATTTTACCAAAACAATTAGATGGTGATGTTGCTATGTAGAATTGTATATGGTAGATGTTAATCATCATGCTTAGTACTTATACGACCTTAAATTAAATAGGTTGCATCTGACGATTTGCGTGACGCATTATTTGTGATATACCTGATATTCGCTCACTCAAGGTGAGTTCATAGCCCCACGTTTTACATGATTTTGTTTTATAAGTTTTTGGGGTGAGAAACATGCAATGTTTTACAACTGGACACAAGTGGATACTTTTATATTATGATTACGTGTTGCCTAAGTAGCGATAACCCAATCTAAGTCCATTATCATGAACTGTCAATTACTAGACTATGAGCGCGAATGTTATGAATAGATCTATTGGGATTGACATCCCCGTTCGGGTGATTAGCTATCAATGGGAAAATGAACGTATACAATACGGTATGCCATGTCGTAACGTAGGGATGTTGCGAGGTTAGAACATCATTCTACGTTTGACGGATCTGCGTTAAGGCAATGTAAGGTCATTTTTTAATGGTATTCATTTTTGTCGATAGTTTCAGTGTATGAGCTCTTATTCAGTTTGGGTCTGTTGTGTACTCGCATTTTCGGTGCACTTCGTAATTACATTTATATGATGTTTGCATTGTCTGCCATTACTCATACACTTAGGATTATCTTGTGGTCTATACAATATATGATTTATCACAAACCTATGAATTTCCATCATTATTGTTGAACTGTTTTTAATGCAATGTTTTTTTCAGGAGATCAGTAAGCATAAGGTGCCAAGGATACATTGGTGATTTTGTTTTGGGATGTCATGCTAAAGATATGGTTGTATTATGTTTTGGGAAACTCATGTGTTGTGAACCAGTATCTTTGTAACTTATAACAATGATCTCAATTACAGTTTTTTTAAAGCTTCGGGTTATTTGTATCAAACATCTATTAAATCCAATGTATCAGTTTTAAAACGACTTTTTGGTCGTTCTATATATATCTTGTGTTATTGATCTATGAAGTAACACGCCCCGGACCCTTATTCCGCTGCGACCCAATTTGGGGGTGTTACATTGTTACTTACCTTTAGTTTTTACCAATTAATTATTACTGTAAACATAGTTAATTTAATTTATATACATATATTAAATTTCATTACTAAGTGTTATCGTCTGTGTAATCGCGTGTTGCCCTATAAGCTCATATTATTTTCGGCGTATATTTATTATGATATGGACTTATCCTAACAGCTCCACTTAGACATATACAAAATAAATTATAACAACATTGGTAAGTTATTAGTTCTAGCAATCATATCAATGTTCATAGAAATAATGAGTGGGTTCGTATTGTCTCAGTTAAATGATGTAAGTTATTTACAATCCCTTTGTTTTTGATACGTGTTAAAAATGGATATGGATCTAGTCATTCCCATAATTAACGGATTTCTGTTTCTGTATATAGGATTATTTAGATTACCAAAACGCATTGAGACATTAGTACCTGGAGTTTTTTGGGTGCGGCCCACTTACATCTGATTAACCCTACGAGGGCCCTGTGGCTTCATTACTTTCAACTATTGAAGGAACAAATTTTTATTGACTACAAGTTTGTTTTACAGTGTTAAGTCACCATGCTTCACATACACTTTGAAAATAGTCCTTGTATTTAGCTATCCTTATTTAGATAGCTTTAAAACTACATCAAGTATAGGTTTATCCCACACTATGCAAGAACTACTTGCACTCTCAAGTCTATGGATTTAGTAAATTTAAATCACTTACAATAATTGACTTAATGACGCCGATCCATTAACGTTTTTAACTATTTCTTGTTTGTTTTAGGGGAATGTCCGATATTTCCATCTTATGATTATATGTGAGTTTGGCGAACACATCTTTTAATATCTAAAATATCACCAATCACTTAGCTTTTGTTTAATTTAACAATATTCTCATATTGTTTTATCGTAAATAGACAATTTAGATAATTATAAATATTGTATTCATGGATTATAACTTGCAATTTATGTTACAATTTTTATTAAATTTAACTTCATACCACGTATCTTTTTATCATCATTTATATTGTCTTAACAATAAAAAAATAAATAATCTTCCCTTATCCAAATACTAAATAGATCAAATGAATGCCTAGTCTAGTTGACGAATCATATACATCAAGATTACGACGATAGTACTTCGACTGACATTGCATTGATTCATTAATTTCAAATAGCATTTGATCTTTTTCGGAATATTTTGAGAATACTTATTTCAAGATTCATAGTGAAGTTCTTGAATATCTATGATGGAATGTTTGTTCTTTTATATCCAAATATCTTTGAATCACACTATATTCTTATAAGGGTGTTGTGACTCAACTAATTGACAACATTCATCTTTAACAGCTTCCAAAAAGTGTATAGCATTCATATTCTTTAATGTATAATGCTACTATGCTATCAGTTGAGAACTATACTGTTTCATCCACTTATGGTCATCATTTTTAAATATCAAATCATACCTTGATTGTATTGAGTGTCATCTCAATTTGATTTAGCATCCGTGTACACAAACATCCCCATGCTTTTAAAATCCGTAAACAATGAATATTCTCTTAATAATGTTTGTCACCTCATGAACTCCAAGTTCATTGGTTTTCTCTAATTGTACAATAAATTGTCACAATATATATCCTTAGATTTTTCATTACTATAGACCAAATCCATAATCTAGGAATTATTTCTCAAATTCAAACATATTTATTATTATAATATTCAATTCAATTGATTATCAAGATAACTTTCAATTAAATACCGAATGTTGGTCAAATCATCTTGCATTCTTGCATGATACAAGCTTATTCATCTAACAATATAATATACCATAATAAATCTTTTAGTCTAACTCAAGATTTCATTCATGTTTTATCTTATTAAAAGATGTGTATCCATTGAGACTTTCTAAATGGTATTGTGTTAGATTTATATACCGCATATGTTCATAGCAATAAACAAATATTTCAAGGTTGAATGTTTTATTTCCTAAATCTTTCAGGTAAAGGAAACCTAAACATAAATACTCCACACTAGCTTTTAGAAATATACTCAAGAGTCTATCGTATTTTTAATATTAAACATAAGATTATTCTCCTAGATGCTTGCAATAATCCATACTTGATTCTTGCCGCTTGTACACTTCATAAATATTATATGAATTCATAAACTCCTTTGATTACTCTTCGTCCTAGCAATAGTAATCAACCAAGGAAGAGTTTTTAAATTTCATTTTCATAATTCATCATTATACGAAACTAGTATGGACAATCAACCATCTTTATATTAATTTAATGCCGCATAGAAAGATGTTTAATTCACAATCAATTGCTTGAGTATGATTAAAATCTTCATATGCATGCATTAAAATATGTGTTACAAACTTTTTCCTTTATGTGTTTGATACCAGAACCCAAACACTTGGGTTTTTCAACTCTTTGAAGAAACTCATTTTTAAATTCACAGTCTAACCGTTTTAGTTAAAAGATCAATTCAAGTACCATAATTGATGGTTTTGTCGACTTCTTCATTACATTCATAGTTTGAGTCATTATTAATGTCAAAATTCAATAATGCATCATTAATGGTTTCACTATGATTGTTGTGACTTCTTATTCCTCAATATTGATATAACCTTTTATCAATTCAGGTATTTGAGGTATTCTTGTGGAGCTATGAACGAAAAATTATAGCATTATAGGATTAACATTTGAAAGCTTCGAATTTGAATTCACTGTGTGTTTATGATGGTTATGTACACTGACGGAAGTTTGTAAGGGCCAGAAGGGGTTGTGCCCCCCCCCCCCCCAAATTTGTTGTCATTAAGTCTAAAATTTACCCTTTTACTAAGAGTAATAGTTATTTTTTTACACCAAATGTTGAAGAAAAATATATACTGGCCCCCCTAAAATGAATACCTTATAAAATGGCCCCTCCAATAAAAATGTTCAACTTCCGTCCCTAGTTATGTATTTCGTATTTTTATCTCTTTAAGATCTAAAAACGGCCCCACTTGCTTTTTGTAATTTTAAACTCTTCTATAATTACTTAGCATGTAGAGGGACATTACAAGATACGTTGACAGTTTCTGAGTTTAGTTTGTTAATGTCATTCTTCATAAGACTTTTAACAAATTTAAAACTTCAATTTTAGACTTAAAGGAGTCATCACCATTACAATAATCATGGTGGTGTCTTATTAACCTTCTAAATTGGAGTTTTATTTGAGTATATATAATGATATCTTATTTAATTTCAAACTTGACAGATTTTGGAGGTAGAATATTTTAAGTTATCAGTGGTTAATATTATTTTAAAGAATTTGATTCAACACTCTAGACTTACCATAAATATGTGGTATTTTATGTGTAATTTAATTGTGAGACTTTATCACAATCTTTTAAATAACTTAAGACTCTTTAGGTTACATACTTATCAATTGTGTCAAACCAAATTGAATATATAGTATTGAAAAAACATATTTGCATGCAATAATGTATATGATTTTAACTAGTTCAAGAACTCTATGTACATATATTTTCCCAACAACAGAGACATAACATGTTAACTATACATTATTTTTCCTTTGAACAATTCAATGACTTTTATTCATGTCATAGCCAGAAGATATAACTTACTTTATGTTATAAGTCTTTCAACAATTTAAAGGACTTCATGTTTATTAATAAACATATTTAACTAAAGTAATTTTTGAATGCTTACTTTATGTTATAAGTCTTTTAACAATTAACGAACTTAATGGTTTTTATTAATTTTACAATAAACATAAACATATTTAAAACTATGCTCAAAGTTGTAATTCTAAACACATTACTGTTTGGTTAATAAGGTCTTTTAACATTTAACCAGGACTTATTGTTTATTAATTTACAATAAAACATAAACATAGTTAACTTAAGTTATTATGAATTTCCACTCTTGGCTTCAGTAGTAATTTTCAAGTTAATCAAAAGATTAATTCATTATTTGGGACATTACAAGGAGCAAAACATAAAACCTTTTTATTGAAGTAGTATATAGTCTATAAATTAGTATTACTTTTTATTATTTTGGACATTCCAAAAAACACCTATACTATTTTACTTAAGTAGTCTTTAATTCATATCCTATCGACATATTGTTTCTTACCTTAAGGTCAAGAGATACCTTTATCATATGTTATTGTCTTTTGTGTGTACCTTGTACACCTAATAAGGTTTTCATCCTACTGTGCATGGCACAACATCATACATGTAGTCAATACAATACGCATTCGTTTGGTTTTATATGGACATATGATTAGTGTCACAGATTATTAGCGTTACAAAATAGATATAGAACCACTTTGTTTAAGAATAGTGCACGACTATCTTTGAACCATGAGTGGTGTCATTTAGTTGGAAAAACTATATTATTAGCTCAAGACAAGCGAGAAACTTAAATTAGGTTACTATTCAAGATTAATTAAACCTTGTAGCTCCCACTGAATTAGACAACATTACATTAATGTCTTGTTCAAAAATAAATCACGATACTCCCACTGGATTTGACAACATTGCAAGTGTTCCATAACCAGTGAAAACAAATAGTGATCTATTTATTTTCCAACTTTCTTTGAAATCTTAATTAGTAGCAATGTACTTGGATTTCAAAAGTTCTACTATGTAAATGAGGGAACTTATCCATTCATTGGCTATATTTATTTAACTTGAAAATTAGGATGCAATTCTCCTTTTTAATTTTGATTTAGTACAAACAATAGAATACATTATGTTAGTTTGTCTTTATCACTTTTGCGGTGGTATTGGTATTTCCTAATCAAGAACTCATAAAGCATCTTACATTAAGATGTTAGCATTTGATAGCTTTAAGAACATATTCTCTAGTTATCTATATATCTTATATGTTTCAAAGTATTCACCACCGGATAAGGGTGATGAAATCTATATGAAAATACAAGTTATGCAATCTACTTAACATTTAATTTTGCTATGCTGTTTTTGCTTACATTAGACCATTTCTAGTGTTTTCTGCCTATTATAACTTTTCGGAGCAAGTAAAGATGATAGGAATGATGTCTCCTTGTTCCTTACAAGGTAAAGGAGTCTTTGTTTTCATTTCCTCATGAAACGATAACAAACACTTGTTTTTACCGGTTTTATCTTTTGCTGTATATACTGTTATATAGAATAATCCAAAAATTTCAGTTTAGTATTTTCGGATAATTTGTTCCTATTATAGAAAATTCATTAAAACTACCCATGTTTAAACTTTTTTAAATTAATTTTATTTAAGGCTTGGGTCCAACTTGACATACCACCATCACATCAGTTGATCTGCTAGCAATGGTGTATTCAAAAGGTAATTGACGATCAATAATTGACACTGGTTGCATATTCCTTAGAACCCTTTTTGGGACTTACTTTATTAAATAAATATAGTAAGCATGTTTCATCCCTTCTATGCCTCGAGTTAAGGTCTGACCACTAAATCCGATCAAAGTCAGTCAATTTAAAAATTGTGATTATGTAAACACTAACATCATCACAAAAATGGGTATAATCTCTTTGGGTTTTACAATCTACATACGTCTCACGCATAGTAAAAAGCATCTGCAAGTGTTCTTACAAATTGGATGGCAATAATTTATTTAAAAGGATATAATATTTGACGTGGCAAATATGTACGAAGAAGCATGCATACATCTTCGTATCATAAATTTTAATAAAACTTTACTCAATTAAGTTATTTATTACGGTATCACTTATTTTCTATACATCTAATGTATAAATAGTGTTACCTTTTTTTAAAATTGACGATTCAACATGTTTTCAAAACTTAAAGATTTTATATTTTATCGCGGGAAAAGATTAAAGAATGGTTAAAAACCATTCAAACCCTAGACCATTCACGACTTCATAAATAGTATGCAAGGCAAGGAAACTACAACGTAGTCAAGTATTATAGCTTAATGGTATCTACAAGACCGAAGTCTTGATGAGTCTCCCCGAACCTTATTCTTGCAACTAAGTAGTACTTTTGCAAAATACGTCATTGATAAAAATAAAACTTTAATTTGAAAAAACACTATTATGAACTTATTAATTAGTCCATAATAAATTGATTTTATTATTTTATTAAGTCATATTTATATATTTTTTTTTTTTTTTTTTTTTTCGAAAAGACCCTTTTATTTTCTCACAAGTCCAATACTTAAAATAAAACCAATATAAACACGAAACTAATACACATAACACTTCTTCAAAAACAACACTTAACAATTAAGCCATGAAAACATCAATTATGATCATAATTATTCTATTAATTAAAACATGTATATATTCCATATAAGGGCTCATTCGTACCTAAAAAAAAACTCCGACCACATCCATCGATATAATCGATTGCGTAAGCCTTAAACAAATATACACCACATAGCACATAAATTTTTAAACAACTTTTAGGCCCCATTAAGACATGGCTAAGGTCTTCCCTAGCGTTTAAAGTCGGGGATCGAAACCACATAAATTTAATGTCTATGTTTTAATTCTTGATCATATTTGCAAAAATCTCTTTAACAATTAACACGAATTATATCACATATCCCTACATGATAAAGCATGTTTATTTATTCTTGGATGCCGAATTAACAATTAATTTTAAACATAAAATCCGATCAAGTAACAATTTAAAACGCAGTCAAGTTTTATTTTTAAAAGTTCATACAATATAGAATTCGTTAAGTATTTTTTTATTAACTAATAAAAATTAAATCTTGATGCCAAGATCGAATCTTTATTGTCATTAAAAACGCCTAAAGGGCTTAAAAAAATTAATCAAGAACCCTAATTTTTCTACGGTAAATCTAAGTTCTGCAATCTGGTTTGTCCATATTTTTATTACTTGTAACTCATAGTTCTACACGATGGCTCGTTGAATGCCACTGTTGGGTTTGTACATCGATTTAAAACCATTTAAATATAATCTCGAGTACGCAACGAAAAAAATAAAACACGTTAGATATGTAATTAACAAATGGATCAAAATAGCGAACCTGTTTAGCAATCTATCGTACACCATTCTTGATATACGTTGTGTATAAATCGAATACCAGCATAAATTTAAACAAGTACCAAGTAGATAACCTCTATGGTGGCCTGGTGGGGGGGCATACACTACACGTCAATTCAGATACGCTAGAATGCTTAGTACTTGTTACGAATAATAAACAACCCAACACTTTGTTCTTGTTTTGATTCTTGTCGTCACACGATCGATATCCCTCAAAGGAATTAATACCCATCGTCATAAAACCACAGGGGAATAAAGAATAGACATTCTGCTTTTACGTATGCATACTAGGTTAGTTTGTGTTATGCCATTGCTAAGTCACAAACTAAATATGGCTCGGTTTTGTTTTTTTAGGTTAGACAAATGTTTTATAAGAAAAAACATGTTAAACATACATTTTAAGGGTGTCTCACGCAAGCAGCAGGGGGTCAAATCCATTCCTGAATATATGAATAGACTTTGTGGCCTTAGAGGCTTAAAAAAAGTAACTACATTCTAAATATGTATGTTTAAGTTTGGTGAGGGTGGGTGGAAAAAGTGATGTGCATATCAAAGATTACGTGAATATAGTTTAACAAAATCAATATTGAAAATATTGTTGTTTAGTTTCTTTTAGTTGTTAAAATAGCTTTCTTTAAAGCATCTAAAATGCAAAATAATTAATCCTTCCGTCTCATAATTATAGTCCACCGACAAAAAACACGCACTTTAAGAAAAGCATCACATTTACAGGCTTTTCTCTCTCCTACTTTTTGCACAATGACAGTTTTACCCTTAACCAATTAATTTATAACTTCTTTAAAGTTTGTAATTAATAAATCAAGTGAAGATGATATGGTAAACTTAAACTAACTTTTCTTTTTATTTTTGGAAATGAATAATTAATTTGAGACAAACAAAAAAGAAAACATGCACTATAATTTTGAGACGGATGGAGTATCTTCTCATTATCTTTTATCTATTATGAATAATTTAGTCAAATGCAAAAAAGTTTTTCCAAATTTTTGTTTTATTTTCATATTTTTTTATGAAAATTAAATCAAGTTCATGGGGGTATCGACAAAAGGCTATACCATTACAAGAAAGATAATGCTCCCAATTGGTCCCTCACTATAACTCAAACCTACTCCCTACACTACGACTTTTCTACTACTACACCTCTTTCACTGGTATGTGCTTAATCTACACATTCCATTTTTCATTAATATAAAAACGGACTTTATATGACTAAAAAACGTACTAAAATCATTTGTATTTGTTACAAAAAGACATGGGCGAAATCGAAAATTACGATGGGAAGTATAACTTTAGAGGGCCAGTTCTGTCAAACCCCTATAAAGTTGTATCTAAAAGGGGCAAAGTATTTTACAATGAGGTTATAAAGAGATGTTGAGGGGGGCCAAAGCTGTCCCAAACCTTCCCAAACTCCATCTTTCTCGCCCAACAAAACCCAGGTACAACTTAGGGATGTCTTCCCATACCTTCTCCCTGCAAAACACTCAACACCCTAGATAAATCATTTCAACCACTCTACTATTCCCCCCCCCCAGCTGTATAAGTGCCATGATGCAAAACCTTAATAACTTTTCGATGGCTGTGATATGACTCCAAAGAAGCAACAAAAGAATTTGAACGGCTGGGATTTGTTTTAGAATCACCTCACACAACAAGCACACTTGGTTTTTTTTATTTTTGTCTTAACAAAGAAATCTCAGAAGAAGAAGAGAAGGTATGACTCCAAGAAACCAAGTCCGTAATTCGTTTTAGTATAAATAGGAGCCTTTTGTAAGCCTTTTGAGGCAACTTAGTTAACTTAAGATCATCTTAGCTATTGTTATTTTAGTTTTTTTTGTAATTTTTTAAAATTATTTTATGATTTTATCCAGTTTTATTTCATTTCCTTGTACTCTTTTTACGATTAATGAAGTTTAAAAGTGTTATGAGTTTTAAAGTCAAGTTTTCAAATTCTGATACTTTTATAGTATTTGGTTGTTGTTTTCAAATTTTGTTCAGTAGCTCTCATCAAGTACGGCTTATTTTACAAGTGTTTTTAGTAAACCTAAAGAGTTAATTAGTTAAGAACGAAGGGAAAAAAAAAAAAATAAAAATCACAAAAAATCACTCTCAAATACACCACATACTTATTTTATGGATTGAATAAGCCAGTTCTGGATGGGATTATGGACATTTATCTAGCTTGTTTTTATACAAGCTAAAGCTTGTTGATTCTTGGCCTTTAGCCCTGTTTTGAGAAGGGTGTTGTAGTTTCTCTTGTTCTTCACTTTCTCTTATCTACTGCAGATCTGTTATAGTAACTTATTTCCAATATCTCCCCGATTACCTATATTTGCTATATTTAGGCTTTATTATGAATGTTTAGTGCTTCTCTAGCTTAGTTGTCTGTTTAAAAGTGATTTGTGAGCAATTCTCTTAGTTGTACTGTTAGTTCATTTGTTTTAAAACTGTTAGAATAAATTCATGTTTATTTAAGTACTTATTCTTGGATTATAAGTTGTCTTATTGTGTTCTTTGATAATCTGTTTTTAACAACTTAGGACCAATCAGCTTAAAATTAAAAAGATAAAAAAAAACATGTTTTTTGAAAACTTTAATTAGGCTGTTTCGGGACAGCAAGTAAGTACTAACCCATAGTTTTTTTTTAGTTACTGCTTAGTTCAATTTTTTAATTTTATTAAAAGCTAGCAGTACTAACTCAAAAAGCTAGCGAAAGGTATCCCTCCTCCCCTATATTTACTCTACCAAGTTAGTACTGATAAGTTAGTACTCAATGTACTGTTGAGTAATTTTTGTTAGTTTCAATATTATTTTGTGTGTTTATATTAGTTATTGCTTCATTTTCTGCTTCTTAGGCTGATAGAGATTTTTCTTAGCTTTTTATAGTAGATTAAGCCCATTTTCGTTTACTGCCTGCAGTAGTGAGCTTTTTTACTTTATGCTTATTTGCTCTTTTCATAGTAATTCTTAGGAGTTTATCAGTTTTTAGTTTTTAGCTTATTCTCCATTCTTGTTTTTTGTATTTGCTATTCTTATGTGGAGTGCTTATAATGGATAGTTAAAAAAACTGTTTTGGTGTTATTGCTTATTTAGCGTTTATGTGTATTTTAGTATGCTAGCAGTTTACATTTTAAGACTTGTGATTTTTATCTTGTTTAGCATGTAAACTTACTCCATGTGTTTACTGTTAGTTCTTAATAATGGTGTGGGTGGATACCATTTTGTATATTTTCCTGTTCTTCATTACTTTTTTTGTTTTGTTTAGTTCACTGGCTGGTGTTTTTCGCTTGTTTTTCGTGTCCACAGCCTCTTTTAACTATAATTAACTTTTTTTTAGATTTAATCTCTTGTTGAATTTGCTTTATTTAGAGTTAGTCTAGCTTATTGGCCTCTTCTTAAGCTTATTTGAGGCTTTATTTGTGTCTTAGTTTAAGAGTTTTTTAAGTGTTTTTGACATTTCTTGCTTTTTATGCTGGTTCAGCTTTTTTTCCATTGCTTATCTTTGTGTGCATTTGCTTATTAGGTTTAGTGCCCCAATAAATTCCCAATCTTTGTCCTATTCAAACTTCTGTTATCAATCCGTAATTCGATTTTCCATTCAAGCCTGTTGGGAATAACGACCACAAGCACTCTTATACTGCTTTGATTTTATTGTATCTCGCCGGAATTTTTTAAAACCCTTGTTATATATTTATATATGTTTATATTTTATTATTTTTATAAAAAGGGTTAGTGTTCGCGGGACCACTAGGTTGGCGCCTACTTGCACGGGGGTGGCCTAAAATATGTGATCGTTACGTTTGATAATTTGTGTTTTAATCTGTGAATATTTTCTTCTATAAAAATACAAAAAATACAAAAATATTTTTCATTTTCTTATATTAGTATAATTTCATATAAAACAGAAGAAAACAAAAATATTAAAAACTTGTCATAAAAACAATATTTAAAAAAATAAAAAAATAAAAAAATTAATAAAAAAGAAATAAAATTCACAAATTTGGTAAAAAATACCTAAATATAATTTTCGCATTTGAGTTTTATCATATAAAATTCCGGTGTGAACTTGTTGGTTCCTGCTCGAACAAATGATTTAAAGTTGCCATCTGTGTCTTTAAAGATCATACGGCTCACCTTGAAAAGTTAAAACAAGTATAACATGTGGGTATAAGGAGGGTTGTTTCCAAGGAACTACAACCGATAGAAGTAAATAAGTCTTTCGCGCTATTTTTCCTACTTCCTCCGCTCACTGGCGTTTTTCTTTTTTGAGAGCTACGTGTTAGTTTAAAAGTTAGATTTTGATTTGGTACGAGCGGCTCGGAAGTTCATGTCTTATATCATTTGTCCGGCTAAAATACATTGTGAAATAAATCATAATGAAAAACCAAAAAAAAATTAGTGTAAATTTTCTTTTTCTATTTCTATTGTGTGTCATGCGCATCTTGTTCTCAAGCCCGTAAATCAACAATAGCAAGTCACGACAAACTTTGTTGAAACACCCAATCTTGTGAAACCAACTTAACAATCCTCCCACTGTTACGAGGCTGATAATCGTACTATGGCCGCAATTGCTCGAAGCACCCACCGAGGGTTACGAGGATGCGATTAGTTGGTTCGAAATCTTACCGCGAACAACTTGAGATAAAGCATGGTCTACTTAATCTTGTTCAAAACTAAACAATTTTTTGGAAATGGATAAAGAAAGACCCACTGCTCACATCCATTTTGGTGGATATTACATACAAGATCACTTTACGATGAATGTTCCCGAACGTCGCCGATACGTCGGTTAAAGCTTTGCTATTCTACATGTTTACTTTTATTTTACCTTTCTTGTTTCCCTCGTGGGAGAAGCTCGGATCTGGCTGAAAAAAGCAGCCCCCTTCGAGCGATTCTTACTTGGGATGGGGGAATCTTTTTTTATATGTCATTGTTTTTTTGATATTTCATTGACAAAATTCTTCCCTCCCTTCTAAAACAACAAATCTTTCGAAATGGGGGGTGGATTAATCACATGATTTCAACAATAATTTGATTGAATACGTTTTAGAGGCATGGGACCGATTCAATGATCTTCTTAAGGGGGATGCCCCGCAATCTTGGGTTTTTTGATTTGCCTTTAATTACATTACATCGATACATTCTATAATTCCCTATAATTTGATTGATCAATATTTCCCATTTGAACTTTCCGTGCGGGTGGTAACTTCCTGGATATAAATGACCGAGATTGCCTATAATAATCGAGAGCAAAGTCCAAAGTTCATCAATTCACGAAACAAGGCCATTTCTGTTTCAAATGTGAGCACGAGTCTTCTTTACCCCAGCAGTTTTTTCATCGATGTTGCTGGAGCTGATAGATATGGTTAGTACGCTTTATTCCGATAAGAAAAACAAACTCCAGCTCTGTGCTCCTGTAAAAACAGTCTGAGTCGAGCAAATGTTGTGTAAAGTGCGGGGGGCTGTGGGGTCAATTATTAACCAATAAATTGTCCAGACCACACGCTGCAACATTTATCTGTTTGAACAAATTGCCAAAGAATACGTGTCTCAAGCTACCGGCTGCATGTTTTACTTACAACCAAGGGTAATGACAGTTACCGACCTCAGGATGGTTGCTAATACCTTTTTCGACCTCCGGTTTTCCCTCCTATGCAATACCATCAAACAACCAAAATCGGTGGGTTATTATTTTTAACTATCGAACCATAAAATAGAACAATCAATTCTCAACCAAAAGCGGGGGACACCCAATTTTAACAAAATCGGGGTAATTAATGTCTTTTCAAGGACAAAGTTTACCACCCAGATTAATCAACCCCCCGACTTTTCTAAGCTCCAGCTTTCCCAAGCTCGAGTTCCACCAGCAACCAGGTGTGTCTAAGCCCGATGTTGATATCTACGTCAAAGGTTATTATCAAAAGCTAATGACGCGGTTATGCAAAAAATATGCAAATATCAAATGGCAAATATACACGGACCTGATCACTAATTTTGTAAATAGTAATACCGCTTCTACTTTGGGTTGGGGTTCTCTTCCAAGCACTCATTGCTAACACGATAGGTGAGGTTGAAAAGCATTCAACTACTCCGATGTGGGTATTTCCGATAATGGACCTCAAATTTCTTCTCCTCCTAAAGTGAAGGGATAATACTATAGATTTTCGTGTATAACCATCCCCGTGGGTGACAAAGGATCGGTGCAAACCAAGCATCCGAAAACATCCAACCTCATTGGTCAAACTAATGACCATAGTGTGGAGCCGTTGTTGCTTTAAAGACCTATTACCAACCTTTGCCATATCCTTCAAGGGCCACAAAGAAAATCGCCATGATAAAGACGATTTTCTAGCTTCGAAATTTATGGAGGATTTTTCGAATCCCATTTCGATGGTTTATTGGTTTACAGGGACGTCTTCCTCATTTAACAAACAAAATTTTCATAATAAACACCAATGCCCAAATTCGGACCAATGTTTGGAAAGCTCCTCAATGACAAGTGATAAGATTGATTGAGTTTGACAATATTAACAAAATTTTATTGGTAGACACGGGGTAATACGAGTAATTGCGCGGCGGTTTCATCTCCTAAAAAAGGTCTTCCCCGAGTAAAATTGTGGAGACCCTCGGCAGATTCTTATACGTGTGATTTTCCGGAGATTGAATGGGGAATGCTCTTTGATTAGGCCTTGGCATTTGTGCCTCAGGTCTCGGTGCAGAGCATCAACCTTGATGGCCGTGTCTTTTTTGATATGTGATTCCTATTCTCGGATTTGCTATTATTTGGGAATGATGCTATACTTATGGATAAACCAGCTGTTGGGTACACTTATATCCTGATTGTTGACTTGAACGTGTCCGGTTGCGTTCGATGTCTTTCTCTCCACCGGCTGAGCGTTGGTGGGGGGCGGGTTGTGTGAGGAGTGGGGGGGTTGGTGCGGGGGGGTTTGGGCGGACTGGTGTGGGGGGGGAGTGGAGGGGGTTTAGACGGGGGTAACATATCATTGTCATGGGGCACACGAGGTGGGGGGATAGGGTAGAGGCAGCGGCTGAGGGGAAATTGGGGAGCGCAGTACTGGGTAGGGGTGGAGGGGGTGGGGGTTCCGGTCTTGAATGTTGGGAGATGATCTTCTGGGGAGGAGACGGGGAAGAGATAGTTAAGGGGTCGGTTGAGGGTGAGGAATCACACGATTTCCGTTGCTGTCTTTTATCTTTCTTACTTTTCTCGTTATCTTTACTTTTTTACTATATTTCTTATGCCTCTTTAATTCTTAATCTTTTTAGAAAGTTTTACCTTCTTTCCTGCAGATTTTTGTGGTCAGTGATTTTACTCGTTCGCGATCATTGGGTGCCCTAATCTTTTTTAGGGATAGACCCTCTTCTTGAGGCGGCTCGTGCTTGATCGATTGTTTCACGGTTGAAAAAAAAAGATGACCGCTTTAGATGCTCTGATAAATGTACCTATCCCATGACCTTCAAAGGTTGGTTGATATCACTTGATCTCAGTTACAATAACTAAGACGTTTTCTCCTACCACCAATATCATTTAAAATCGGTTAACCGAGTCGATGGTCCATTTATTGACATTTGCTTGTGAGAAGAATATGGGTCAAGAAGTACTTGAATATTTTTTCGTGTGAAGTGACAATCCCACTTCTACGTCGGACTTATGATTCTCGATTCTTGCTCTCATCTTTTCACTCCCTTCGGTGGAAGTGATTTTCTAATGGAAAAGATCGTTGATTTCTTGATACATGATGATTCAATAAACCACCAGGAGTGACGACATCTATGATTCTGATGGAGTTACTGTTTACCTTGAGGAATTGTTAGTGTAATCAATAGTGGTCCCAAATCTCCCTTCCGTCACTGTGTTGTGAAATAATGTACCTGAAGAGATTAAAAACTTCATGTGAAGATTCCTCCGACTTTGAACTCAAACGACTTACCATCCCTCATTGAGTATGCATTTTTGGACGGGTGATGACAAATTACCGTCATAATCGCTAAAAAACTTGAAAGATAAGGATAAAACCGCCCTGATCAGGTTCTTAAGTCACACAAAATGCCATAGCTTGGACGATTTCGGCATTAAGGGGATAGATCACAGTTTTGACCCATAAGATTTTGATGGAGGAGATAATGCCAAACCCGTAGTTCAACATCAGTGAAGCAGTTAACTCCAAATCATGAGAGTTATTAAGCAAGAAGTTATCTAAACTTCTTGAGGCCAGGTTATTCTAACCCTATCGTCTGACAGGACATGGGTTAAGCCGGTTCCATTGTGTCCCTAAGAAGGGAGGCATAACGTGGTGAAAAATGAAGTGATCGAAACTGAATTATTACCCCACTAGGGTGGTTACGGGATGGCGAGTTTGCATCGATTACCGAAAACTCAATGATGCAACTCGTAAAGACCATTTCACTTTTACCATTCATGGATCAGATGCTTGAAAGATTAGCCAGAAATGAGTACTATTGCTTTTTGGACGGATTCTTTCGGCTACTTATTTCAGATCCAATTGACCCTCTTGATCATGAGGAAGACTACCTTCACTGCCCTTATAGGGACATTTGCTTATCGGTCGCAGTGCCTTTTGGGTTTATGCAATGCACCGGGGCAGTTCCTTAAGGTGTTTGGTTGCAATCTTTCACATATGGATTGAGAATAACCATGGAAGTCTTCATGGATGATTGTCTCAATTTTCGGTGATTCTTGTGAAGGGGTTGGGGGTTCAATAGGGATCTGAATGTATCCGAAGAATCCGTCCAATAAGCAATTAGTTACTCATTGTCTGCTAAGCTTTCAAGCAATTGTTCCATTGATTGGTAAAGTGAAATGGTCTTTTACGTTGTTGCATCATTGAGTTTTCATGGTAATCGATGCAAACTCGCCATCCGTAAACCACCTATGAGGTTACTTAATTCTCTGTTCTTCATTTTTCTCCTCGGTTATGCCTCCCTTCTTAGGGACACAATGAACCGGGCTTTCCATATATGGATTCAGTGTCTGTCAGAGAGATAGGTAGATTTTCCTTGGCATCAATAGAAAGTGTGGATAATACTTCATTGCGTTTAATATCCTCTTGGTGGTGGGAGTTAACTCTTCTCTGATTGTGGTGGGGGTGAACTACTGGGTTTGGCGGTGCCTCCATCACTATAATCTTAGGGGGGCAAAACGGGGGTTATTGCCCCTTAATGGCTGTAATTCGGCTCAAGCTGTGGGATGGGTTTGGGGGTCTTATGTATTCCCTGATCTGGGGAGGTGGTTGGGGTGATGAGGGGGGGGGGGGGGGGGGGGGGGTAGGGTGTGACGGTGTAGGTTGCTTTCTAGGTTTTTTTTTTCTTTTTTTTTTTTTACGCGGATTTGGAATCTATGTCGAGGGTGTTTTTATCGGTTTTTTTTTTTTTTAGTAGTTAAGGTATATTTTTAATTGTATGTGGGTGTTATTTTAAGTTGTAATATGGTAGATTAGTGGTTATTATCTGGTGGTTTGGCGTTAATTATGTAGTTAAGGTGTGTGTTTTTTTATTTTTGTAAATTTATTAGTATTGGTTATATTTTTTATATTGGGTAAATGGGTTTTAGTTGTAGTTATTTGGGGTCGGGTTGGTGGTTTTTTATAGGTTTGTTAAAATGTAATGTAATAATTTCTTATAAATTATTTAGTATATCAGGGGTTTGTATAAGTGGTCTTGCATGCCACCCGCCCATAATAAAATAAATATGCAGTACCGCAAGGATGGGGATGGTGAGGATTTTCTTGAGATATTGAGAGGTGTTTGGGGGGGATTGATTGATGGTGGTGATGATGAAATGGTTTTTGTAAGGTCTTTTTTGCGTTCAAAGGGGGAGAGAGGGGATGAGGTTCTTCACATGAAGAAAGTTTTAATCTTTCAGGTTTACATTTATTTCCAAATCTGGTGGACGGAGGGTAAGATTAGTGTAAGAGATAGATATTGTGATTAGGATTGTGGAGGAGAAATGAAGAAGAGGATTGTGGGATGTTTGGGCTTCCTATTAGGATTACAATTAACAATTTCCTATAGGTGAAACTAGTTATCTCCCTCGAATCATAATTGTCGTCAAACACCTCGTTGGTGGTATTGAATTCATCATGTTCAAGAAGAAATTCATCGATCTTTTCCAATTACGAACATCACTTCTCTCCGAAGGGAGTGGATTTCATGTGGAATCGAGGGAATAGAGCATGTAGTCGATCATTTCGGTGCCGAAGTATTTGAAGTGTGGATTGTCACCTTTCAGAGAATTTCAATTACTTCTTGAACATATTCTTCACAAGCTAAGGTCAATTACATCAGACTGGTTATACCGATTTAATGATATTGTAGGATGAAAGTCGCTTAGTATCACCAAACTTTGAGGTCATGGATTGGTCATCTGTAATCCTAACGGTCATTTTTGCAACCCGTGAACATCGTTAAAGGCACGTGCCGTCCTCAAGGAAAGGTCTTCTAAGATTAGGGGAACCAAGGGTCGCAAACGTACTCAATGACCACATAAATCGGCTGGATGAAGAACGTTCTTAACTTTCACGAAAACATTCCTCGGCGATGCGGTGGGGTAGACATCGTATCGAGTCGGCTAGTTCAAGTATCATTCAGGTTTTGGTCAAAGTGGTCGTGGAGACTGTGTGCTTGCTCAAATGGAGAGAGGCATTAGGTTGATGCTTGCACCGAGATCGGCCAAGGCTAAGCATTCATTCATCTCCGGAAAATCACACGGTATAAGAAATCGCGGGGTGGGGGTGTGGTCTTGTCCGGGTACTGCCGTTGTTGTTGTCAAGTGGAGGGTGTCTGCCGGCCCGCGCGGGGGTGGGTTCCGTGGCGGGTGTTGTGTGCGGCGGTGGGGGTAGGGTGCGGGGGGCTGGAGTAGGGACCGTGCTGGTGGGGTGGGGGGGGGGGGGGTTAGTAGCCGGTGCGGGCGGGGGGATGGCGGGTGGGCGGTGGAAATGGGGCGGTGTACGTGGTGGGGGTGTGGGGAGAGTGTTAGCAGGTTTCTCCAAATGTTGGAGTCTTGGGTGTGTTTGTCTCCGAAGGTTTCGGGAAACTTTTTTAGGATAACCGCCGAGCAATTCTCGTTTACCGGTGTCTTGTCAACTCAATTATCTTATCCTTGTCATTGAGAGCTTTACCAAACATTGGTGCATAATTTGGGCATGTGTAGGAGAGCGTCGTGATTGAAAACTTAGCCGAATGGAGTTTTCGAAAATCTCCTTAAATTTGAAGCTAGAAGGATCGTCTTTTTCGGGAGATTTTCTTTGTTGGCCTTCAAGGCTTATGGCAAGGTTGGTTTAGTCTTAACAACAACGGGACTCCCCAATTTTGGTCATTAGTTTGGACCATGAAAGGTTGGAGGATGTTTTCGGTGTTGGTTGCACGTATCCTTTGTCACCACGGGTTCATTTTCCTTCTCTTTAGGAGGGAGAAGAAATTTGAGGTCATTTTAGGAAATACACTTGGGTAGTTAGTGATTTGCTTTTACACTCACCTTTCGGGTTAGCAATGGTGTTGCTTGGAAGAGAAACCCCCCCACGAAACCCCAAAGTAGTGAAGCGCGGTATTACTATTTATCAAAATTTGGTGACAGGATGACGTATATTTGCCCATTTTGATTTTTGCATATTTGCATTTAACGCTGTCATTAGCTTTGACGTAGTTATTCAAAAATCGGGTTAGACAACAACCTGGTGTGGGTGAAACTGGAAGCTTGGTAAAGCTGGAGCTTGAAAAGTAGGGGGTTGATTAAATCTTGGGGAGTTGGTAAAAACTTGTCCTTGATTGAAATTATTACCCCGATTTTGGTTAAAATTGTTCCCCCGATTTTGGTTGAAATTGATCCCCCGATTTTGGTTGTTTTGATGGTTTTGCTACGGGAGGAAAAAACCGGCAGGTTTCGAGTTATGGTTAGCATCCATCTGAGTTCTCGTAACTGGCATTCCCTTGGTTTTAGTTAATGCGGCTGGCTTGTGACACGTATTCTTGGTATTGTCACGATTAATGTTGCCATCGGTGGCTGGACAATTCTGGTAGGAATGTCCACCCCGCAAGTTACACAACTTTGCTCGGACTGCTTTTACGGAGCAGAGCTGGAGTTGGTTTTTCTTATCGAGAATCAATGCTCTAACCATATCTTTCAGCTCAGCAACATCGGGATGAAACTGCTGGGGTAGAAGAGCCCTGTGCTCACTTTTGAAACAATGGCTTGTTTCGTGATTGATGACTTTGGACTTACTTACTCGATGATTTTTAGGGCATTCTAGAGGCATTTTATCCAGGAGTTACACCCGCAGCGGGAGTGAGTTCAATGAATCTTGATCATTCGAAATTTAGGGATTAAGAATGTATCGAGTTGATGCACAATTCTAAAAACCATGATGCGAGGCATCCCCTAAGAAGATCATTGAAACTGGTCATGCCTCGTGTAAAACGCTTTCATCAAATTTTTGTTGAAAATCTTTGTGATTTCATTTCGAAGATTTGTTGTTTTAGAGGGGAGGGACGAATTTGTTAATGAATTTCAAACAGATCATCCAATGTAAGAATCGATCGAGGGGCTCTTTTTCAAGCCAGATCCGAGGCTGCTCCCCTCGAGGGAAAAGGGGAAATGCCTATGCTTAAACCGACGTATTCGGACGTTCGGGAACTTCATCGTAGAAGGTTCTTGTTGATATATCGGATTGTGAGCATGTGGGTCTTCTTTATCATGTCCAATAAATTGTTTGTTTGAACAAGATTAAGTGACCATGCTTGATCCAAAGTTGTTCGCTGGTAAATTTTCGGGAACATCTATCGCATCCTCGTAACCCTCGGGTGGGTAGGCTTTCGAAGAGCAATTGCGCCATAGTACGATTATCAGCCATAGTAAAGAGTGGGAGGATTGGTATTTGTTTCTCAAGGATGGGTGTTTCAACAGAAGTTGGCGACTTGCTATTGTTGCGTTTACGGGCTTGAGGAAACGAGTGCGCATGCACCAAAATAGAATATAAAAAGAATATTTACCACTAAATTTTTTTTTTTTGGTTTTTCTTTGATTTATTCACCAATGTATTTTACCGGACAATGAGTAAGACAACTTCTACCAATTATTACTTAACTTCACTGGTAGCTCTCAAAAAGATAACGCGCTGGGTGAGCGGAGGAGTAGGAATAGCGCGAAGCTTATTTCTTCTTTCGGGTTGTAGTTCCTTGGAACAACCCTCCTTATACCCACTTTATAGCTTGTTTAACTTTTCAAGGTGAGCCGTATGTCTTAAGAGACACAGATGGCAAGCTTTTAAATCTTTTGTTCGAGCTGGGAACCAACAAGTTCACCGGAATTTATTATGATAATACCTCAAATGAGAATATTATATTTTGGTATTTTTACCAATTTGTGAATTTTATTTCTTTTTTATTATTTTTTTATTTTTTTATTTTTATGAACAATGTTTTTATATTTTTGGTTTTCTTCTGTTTTTATATGATAATTATACTAATAAAAGAAAATGAAAAATATTTTTGTTCTTTTTATATTTTTATAGAAGAAAATATTCACAAATTCAAACACAAATTTTCAAACGTAACGATAATCTTTTTTAGCCTCCCCGGCAGAGGCGCCAACCTGTGGTTCGCGAAAACTTACCCCTTTTTATATATAAATAAATATAAACATATATAAATATATAACAAGGGTTAAAAATCCGCGAGATCAATAAATCCGGAAGCAGTATAGAGTGTCTTGGGGTCGTTATGTCCCAACGAGGCTTGAATGGAAAATCGAATTACGGATTGAAGATTGATGATTGAATGACAAAGATTTGGATATGATTGGGCACTAAACCTAATAAGCAAATGCACACAAAGATAAGCAAGGAAAATAAGCTGGAATGAGCATAAAAGCTAGAAATGGCAAAAACACTTAAAACTTTTAAACTAAGACACAAATAAGCTCAAATAAGCTTAAGAGTGGCAAATAAAGCTAGACAAACTCTAAATTAAGCAAATTCAGCAAGTGATAAACTAATAGTTAAGGCAGGGACAAATCAGCAGTATAACAAAACAGTACTAACAGTTTTTAACTAACAGTACTACTTGGTGTTAGTATGCTAGCTTTTAAGTAGTATTGTAGGCTTACTATATCTTGTGTTATTGATCTGAGAAGTAACACGCCCCGGACCCTTATTCCGCTGCGACCCAATTTGGGGGTGTTACATATAGGGACTAAACCCATAGTAGGCACCTAAGTTACTTAACATGGGCCAGGATCGAGATTGAATGGGCTTTAGCCCATAACACATACACTATTAGCTTAACTAATGAGCCCGTGGCCCTTTCTAGCCTATTACAACGTATATAATGCTCCTTAAATAATGATGATCGCGACTTCCTTGTTCGACTCAATATTTTGAGGCTAACAATCTCCCCCGAAGTAAGGTCATTGAGATGTCATTGTCTTTAAGATCTTGTAGTGTTGGTCTTGAACTTAGTTGTTGTAGGCTTTGTTCCTTTCAGGCTTTGTGATCTTGGATCTTTGATCTTTATCTTGAAATATTTGTCTTTAGCCTTGAGATAATCATGAAAACTTGACGTGAACAACTCCTTAACCAACATACTTATACTTTGACATTGCTTGAAGGTGGACAATCTCCCTCAACATAGACCTATTCACTTAAACTACTTGTAATCATATAATTGATGTTCTTTGAGGAAGTCCTTGATCATCAGAGCTTGCAGAATTGTATCTTTGAAGCTTAGAGCTTTCTTTAAGTCTTGATTGATGCCTTGAATATATCTTTGATCACTGAGTATGAGTATGTGGCCTTGACGACAATGGAACTGAGGTAAACACCAACTTCAGTACCTGCATATAAAGGGTTAGCAATAATAACAGGTATGGACGAACAATGTCTTTGTTATTTGTCAATGTCAATAACGTTAAGCTCCAGTTCTGTGATGACCGTTGCATAGTATAAATACTATACACGTGATCAGGTGGATTCATTAAAAGAACCTCATTAATAAGGTTTCGAACTCAAAGTATTAGATCCTCTAACGCATATGAATTGGATTCACCGTACTTTCTAGTTCTCTTTACCAGACACCTCAAAGCAGGCTACCTCACTAATAGTATTGCTACTATTAGAACGGTAAGAGTGAATCTGTTAGTTACTATCTTACTAATTAAGTCGTCAATTTATTCACTGGACCAAAGATCGATATCCATTTGACACAAACTTGATTCATATAGAATCTCGCAAGTCGCCTACCGCAATGTTGTTTGATGTTGACACTGAAAGGATTTCCATTCGTCATTGTGAAATACTAGAGAGTATCACTCTAAATGTTCTGGAAAAATCACAAGGATAATGCATGGGACTCTTATACAACTTAAGTTCTTGATGGTGAATAATAAGTGTACATGGAATTATGTCCTAATGAGATTTTTTTATTTATCTCGTTAGCTCTAGACTCTATTAGTTCATGTTTGATATTTGGTGATCGGATGCTGAATCGAACTACCACCTTTTCAATATCAACTATCTTAGAATGAGAAAGTCAATAAAAGTGTGTTGATCTCTGTAATAAATGAAACAAACTTCTTTTGAGAGAAGTCTGAGTAGATGGGAGGGTTGTACATTGCATCACTGGGTCTATGATGACTTGTCTTTAATATCAGCATCATCATTGTGACTACTGATAGATTATGCATTGACCCGGTTCATGCCTAAGTGAATAGAGGGCTCATTTCTTTTCACCCTTACATTACTTTTCTTTTTTATTCTTCAACCCCTTCAATGTTCAACCAACGCGTCCTCATTATCATCTTGTTGGGATTGTTTCGATGATAACTCGTGCCTTTGATAATATTCTTCTCGTTCTCACTTTACTCCTTTTTTATATCATACCTAAGGACTTCTAATCTATCTATTGATGTTTCCCTGGGTAGATCCCTCCGATTCTAGATGGATCATGGAACAATACCTAACCATAATTGCCTTTTATCTCCTTGATTATGACCAGTTGGTCGGTAATTGGGTATTACCATCAAAGCCATAAAACCTTACTTCAAAGATATTTCTAATGCTTTTTCAAAGGGTTTTAAATCTTTGGAAAATCTCCCCCTACACACGTGCATCATATTATGAAAGAGTTTTGCACATGAGAGGTCGAGAACATACTATATTAAAAAGATCTTATCCGAATTAAGCAATATAGATCACATTTTAATCACTATTCTCCCCTTTAAAAATTGCATATATGTTTGTAAATTTTGATTTAACAAGTGAATTAAAATACAATTTAATGCACATTAACTCGCTTGTGGAATGAAAGCGCATGGAGAAAACAATGTTGCATGACAAATGAACTTACATATTTTCTTTTTTCAAAAAATATTTATACTCCCCCTAAAAAATAGATTAGAGTGAAAACTTAGAGAAAGGAGTTTGTTGAGCACATAATTTTGAAAGATTTTGAATTTATCTTTTGAAAATATCTCAAAAAATTATGCACACCAAGAAATGATGTTTAATTTATCTTATTAAATATCATTTCTTTGGTACTTCTCTTGAGCATTCAGAAATTGGAATGTTTGTATGACTTTGCTCAAGACCGAGAAGATATGAACTTGCCGTTATTGAGGATTAATGCACATAAATGTACACGTTCCTTTCTTGAAAACCGAGTCCTAAGCTGACATTTACTTAGAAGTGGTATGTTTTGAGAAAGTTTGTGAAAATATTTTGATAAGAATGCTCGAAAACAAGAAGATTTCTCTTCTTTTGAAGGTAAAGCGCACTGAGACGTACACTTTCCTTTTATTTGAAAACCGAGTTCTAAGCTGAAATACAAAGAAGTCATATGTTTTGAGCAAGTTTGTGAATTTTTTTGATAAGAATGCTTGAAAACTAGAAGATTTCTCTTCTTTTGAAGGTAAAGCGCACTGAGACGTATACTTTCCTTTTTTTTGAAAACCGAGTTCTAAGCTGAAATACATAGAAGTCATAGAAAAAGTTAGAAAAGACATATTTTAAAACATTTTGTAACTCGCGCTCGAACTTTATTTACATTCCCGTGTCATTATTGAACGACATTTCTAGGGACGTAAATATTATCGATTTATGAGAGACATGTCGGAGATGATTATTTTTGGTATTTTTGAAATTTTTTCGATTCTGTATTTTGCTTTTATAGGTTTTATAATTTGGTATTTTAATTTTCTGATAAATATATACAAAGTGTTATTGTGATTTTGCAAGACGTTCAAGCTCCTTTGGAGATAAACTACGCATACCAAGGCAACGAACCAATTAATTAAACCTATCCATTAGAAGGGCTTTGGTGAAAATGTTGGCCAGTTGGTAATTGATCTTTTCTGACTACACTCTTTAATATATAGTAAATATATATAAAATATACTTATAAATATAAAAAAAGGAGGGTAGGAATCAAAAGATCTCAGTTATAGTAATCCGGGAGTATGATTCCCGGGTCGTTATCCCCGATGAGGAAAGCAATTGAAAGCTGAGAGTCGTTTTGAGAATATGTGCTTGAATGGAAGCAAGATTTGGCTTGGCTATCTAAAACTACGGGAAAACTAAGGCAAAAACTTAAAATCACTTAAGGGAAGGCAAATTTTAGCTAAAAACGCAAAACGGGAACCCTAAATGGTGTCTAAAAACCTAAATTTTTAAAAATAAACCTAAAATTAATCTTTTCACTTTTTACTAACCCTAATTGACTAAAAAGTAAGATTAAAGAAAATTAGAACAAAAACGGAGTTGATTTGATCTTTAAAACACAAAAAACGTGAACGGGAACGAATCCCGTTCTTTAAAAAATGAAATTTTGCAATTTAAACCCTACGGAAGCAAAACTAATTTTCCTAGAAACTATATGATAAAAGAAAATTTTCTAAAAAAGAATTATATTTTTTTGACTTTTTTATAATTTTTTATGAATTAAAAATGATTTTAAAGAAAATTAAATATAAAAAATACTAAACGTTTTATAAAAATTCTGAAAAAATTATGAAAAGTAGCTTGAACAATGAGGAATCTAAGAAAAATAAGCTCGTGAAAACAGCTTATCGAATAAGCTGTTTAATAAGCAAAAACAGCTTATAATACTAAAATGCTTAAAACGTATATAAATATTAGATTGTGCAAAGATATACCGGATGAGCTATTGTAGCATGATGGTTACTATGTGTGTGGAGTGGGACGAGTGTGTGTGAAAGGCTAGGTCGTGGGTTCAAGTCCCATGCCTAGCTTTTTGCATATTTTTTTTATTTTGAAAATTTTTAAAAACAAAGTTGTAGAAAAACTGGAAATAAGCAACTTTAATAAAAACAACTATCTTTGAAAAGCACTAAATAAGCTAGAACAATAGCTGAAAAGCTAACAGCTTACACTAAAAAACTAAAGGCTTTATATCTAAACTAATGCAACTTAATAAGCTGAAAATAAGCTAAGCTTGAGCTACTAAGCTACTCCTATACTAAACTTATCCTAATAAGCTAGCATGACAGAATTAAGCACACATTAGACAAGCCATAAGCTGGAATTTCCTCATAAGCTTTTATGAGAACTTTGAAACCAAACAGGCCAAACACCAAACTTTAGGCCTCTCTATTTTAAGACTAACCAACTAAGACATTCTAAAAACTTGAAACATATGTAATTTTCTGAAAGCCATTCTGACTTAAACTGCTTTTATGGAACTGTCTTTCTTGAAACAGATTTGGAATAACAATAGCTTATAAAAAGGCTCTTTGAAACAGACAATTAGTGAGAGCGCCAAATGATAGACCTTTCTTTTTTTTAAATTTAAAAAGACACAATTGCTTTATTTTAAGAGCTAACAAACAGATACATCAAATAAAGCTAATTATTGAAAACTAATTTAAAACAGATTAACTATGATCCCTAATCTACTTGTATGCTGAAATTCCAATCCTAACTCTAATTCCTACCATCTGAAAATCAAGCTTAAAACTGGCTTCTTTCCTGTTTTCTTATCTGGTGCAGTTTGCACAATTGAAACACAAAACAAACTAGACAAAGTGCAGACCAAAGAGACCAATTATAACACAGATCTAACAAACAACTGAAAGCAAATGAGGCTATGACAATTACTAGATTTGATTGAAGCTTAAAATGCAAATGAGACTAGACAGATTTGAGCTTAACTCATTTTCAATCATGAAAACTTGTCTTAACAAAATTCAGCTTATAAATCCAACTCAGACTAACTTAATTAAGAAGCTAAAACCAAGTCAAAGGACAAATAGGCCACAAGCAGTACTAACTTGTAGTTATTACTGCTGACCCAAACACCCCTTTATCTCTTCAAATTTCATTTTTAGCTTATGTTAATGAGATTTAAAACTCAAAACTCAAATACCAGATGCTAGACAGCTTATAACAACTTTGATAAACATTTATCAACAAGCAAATAAGCCAGAATCAAAGAGCTTAAAACTATGCTACTTTTTTGGTTTTTTTTATTGATTTTAAGACAGATTAGAGAAAACGAATATTTAATACTAAAAATATAACACCTTGTGTTTTAGGTCATTGTATGACATTATGTAATGCACAATTTATTTTTAGGGTTTTACGCGTTTTCTCTTAAACCGTAAACGTTAAGTTAAATCGCGTAAACTAAAAATGATCATTCAATGTAAACGGGCATTAAACAATTAAATGTTTACATCAAGCAAGTGTTAAATGATTATTATGAGGATAATTATCAACTTTGTTCATCTTATTTTTATTGGTTACGTAAAATGCTTACGTTTCGTGATAAAATGCGTTTCGGCATTCCCGGAAGCACCAAAACCTAACTACGCTTAAACGAATACCCACGATTATACCCAATACACAAAATAATCAAAATGTCATCTTATATATACATATGTGGCCGAATTTTTGAAGGATAGGACCAAGGAATCATCAAGTTGGTGACTAAGGCCCTATAATATCTAGATATTTCACCCCTTGGTT
Source organism: Tanacetum coccineum (assembly GCA_026074375.1). Taxonomy (NCBI): domain Eukaryota; kingdom Viridiplantae; phylum Streptophyta; class Magnoliopsida; order Asterales; family Asteraceae; genus Tanacetum; species Tanacetum coccineum. The sequence continues at coordinate 62,678 of BQNB010007939.1, read as the reverse complement.
TCCTTGTGCCTTCCTAAGTGCCACCTCTCTTCCTTATCCCTAGCACATGCACTTGAGGCTTGATAATATCTCCTAAGCACTATAAATAGCATGCATTCACTCTTTCTTTCATAAACACTTAACCAAAAATCACAAAAACCTTTCTCTTGTCTCTCTTAAGCTCACGGCTCAAAATAGCCATCTAAACAAATCCATACTTTGATTTTCTAAGAACACACAAGTACTCTCACATCATATCTAAGATACTTCAAGGTGATTTGAAGTGTTGGATAACCATTTACAAGTGTTCCCCTCCTTCAGCGTTGTGTGAAGAGGTCTTCTATTTATAAGCTTCATAGGAAGGATCTAGGCTCTCAAGTTGTTAGACGCTCCCCTTTATCTCGTCCCTTCATTCATGCCAATCATTAGATCTCAAGAATTAGCCATTGGATTGATATTTGATCACACGGATTGCCAGCGTGGCAATCCGTATGTCACAGGCTGTGTACTTCTTTTACAAGGGATTTAGTGTAAAATCCTACTTCCATATGTGCTTCTTTAGGATTCCGCGTGTCCTCCTTTGTTTGTTTGGATCAATAGAAGGGTTTGGTGACGTTTAACTTTGCCAACTCATAGCTTAGTACTTGAATCTTTGTTCCATGTCATCAATTAGGATTTACCCTTTGTTTTGAGGTGAGGTTAAACTGAAGAAGATGATGAATAGTAAAAACGGGATTTCCCACTTTTTTTTCTCTTTTCTTTTTATATCTTTGTTTGACCCGGGGGAGTGTTTGTTGACTTGGGCCCGGGTATAAAGAAATGGGTCGGGTGAGGATTGGGCTTGGTTATAAGGGTTTTGTTATAAAAGACTAACGACAGTTAGTCCTTAATTAATAAAAGGCTAACGGTGTTAGGGTTTTTGGGACTTTTTGTGAAATTATGTTTAACATTTAGGGCATTTTGGGTATTTTGAGGATTTTGTCTTTTGTGAGTTGACCAATGTTGACCAAGGGTTGACTTTGTTGACCTTTTGCTAGATACTTCTGGCTCTTTTGCACTCTATCCGTTCTTGTGTACGCGTTTGTCCAACTTTGATCGTTTTCTTGTGATTTTTGCACTATCCGTACCTACACATTCACAAACAGCAAAATATACAAATACAAGCATATTTTTGCACATTTTGATCATTTAAGGGCCATTTTGGATACAATAAGGATATGTGATTTCTCACATATCACTAACTCTAAAGCTATACTATTAGATCCAGAATTTGATAAGTGGCTCGGTGCTATGAATGCGGAGATGCAATCCATGAAAGATAATCAAGTCTGGTGCTTGGTTGATCTTCCTTCTAATGGTAAGACTGTTAGGAGTAAATGGTTTTTTAAGAAAAAGACTGACATGGATGGAAATGTACACACCTATAAAGCTTGTTTTGTAGCAAAGGGTTATACTTAAACCTACGGGGTTGATTATGAAGAAACGTTCTCACCCGTTGCTGACATTAGAGCTATTAGGATTCTTATAGCCATAACGGTGTTCTATGACTGTGGGATATGGCAAATGGATGTCAAAAATGTCTTCTTAAATGGTTATCTTGATGAAGATATTTATATGGTGTAACCTGAAGGTTTTGTTGATCCTAATTATCCCAGGAAAGTATGCAAGCTTCAAAGATCCATTTATGGTCTTAAGCAAAGCATCAAGAAGCTGGAATAAAAGATTTGATGAGGAAATCAAAAAGTTTGGATTTGCTTAAAATCTTGATAAGCCATGTGTATATCAAAAGGCTAGTAAGAGTAATGTTACATTCCTTATCTTATATGTCGATGACATAATCATCATGGGAAATCACATTCCAAGTTTACAAAGTGTAAAGTCATATCTTAGAAAATGTTTCGCCATGAAAGATTTAGGGGAAGCAGCATTTATTCTTGGAATTAAGATCTACTGAGATAGATTGAAGCGATTAATTGGACTAAGTCAAAGTGCTTACATGGATAAAATCTTAAAAAGATTTAGGACGGATACTTCCAAACCCGGTTATATCCCCATGCAAGAAAGACTTGACTTGAATAAAACACAAGGTCCTTCAACACCTGAAGAGGTGAAGCGTATGCAAAATGTGCCTTATGCTTCGGCAGTGGGTTCCATTATGTATGCAATTAGATGTACTAGACCTGATGTTGCGTTTACGCAAAATATAACAAGCCGTTTTCAACAGAATCCAGGAGAACCACACTGGAGTGCTATGAAAACCATTCTTAAGTATTTAAGAAATACTAAAGATGTGTTTTTGGTTTATGGTGGAAATCTTGAAGCTGAACTTTGAGTTGATTGCTATTGCGATGCTGGATTTGAGACCGATAGAGATGACATAAAATCTTTGACTGTATACGTCTTTGTTTTGAACGGAAGCGTAGTAGACTGGAAAAGCTCCAAAACAATGTACTACTGCAATGTCTGCTACAAAAGCTGAATAACATAGCTGCTTCAGAAGCTGCAATGGAAGCTGTTTGGATTAGGAAGTTTATTTCAGGGCTTGGTATAGTACCAACAATAAACGAACCTATTAAGATGTTTGCGATAATTTAGCTGCACTTCTTATCGCCAACGAACTGGGGGTTCAGAGGGGCGCCAAACACTACCATAGAAGATATCATTATATTCGCGAGAGTATTGAACTGGGCAGAATTAATCTTCTTAAAGTTTACACAGATGATAATCTAGCATATCCTTTTACGAAGGCTCTGCCAAAAGGAAAGCTTACTCAACATGCTAGGAGCATAGGACTTCGTTTAGCTAGTAGTTTCATGTAGATCTGTGTTTAGTATTTAGATAAGGGATGTTAAGACAATTTTACTAATGATAAAGATACGTGGTATGCAGTTATATTTAATATAAGTTGTGCCCTATATTTGCATGTTTAAGACTTTAATCCATGAATAATGTTTACTATTCTAAATTAGTCCGTTCTTGATTAACAATATGGGAATATTGTCAAATTAAGACAAATATGAGTGATTGATGATATCTTGGATATTAAAGGATGGGTCCGTCAAACTTACATGATATTCATAAGATGATTATTGGACTTCCCCAACTAACAAGATTATCACTTTATGGATCAGCGTCATTAAGTGAATCTTGTAAGTGATTTTATTTACTAAATTCTTAGACTTGAGATGCAAGTAGGTCTTGCATGTGTGAATTTTTCTTCTTGATTTAGTTCTAGTTATCCTGAATAAGGTAGCTAATAAGGACTATTTCAAAAGTAATTATGAAGCATGTGACATGACACTTGTAGTCAATAAAGAATTTGTTCCTTCAATAGTTGAAGAATGATGCCACTAGGCCCCTCGTAGGGTTAATCAGATGTATGTGTGGCCGCACCCAAAAACTCATGTAGATATGTCTCAATGATTTTTGGTAATCTTGATTAATCATATATACGAGAAACAGAATCGTTAAATAATGGAATGACTATTGATCCATATCCATTTTTAACACGGTATCAGAAACAAAGGGATTGTAAATACATAAATCATTTATACGTGACTTTATGAAACCACACTCGGATATTTCTGGGAGCATTGGCGTGTTGCTAGACGCTTACCAATGTTATTATATTATTTATACATGTCCAAGTGGGAGCTGTTGGAATATGTACACGTAAATTAATATATGTCCGGAAAGTTTATTCGAGCCTACGGGGACGCACGCGTTAATACGTAAAACAATTAATAATAAATATATTAAATGTAATATATTTAAGTGATAAAGCTTAACGAGCGTTAAATATTAATATAAGTATTTAAGGGAGTTATGTTAGTCATTAAATAGTTTAAAGACTAATATATGGGATTTATAGAAAAGGAAAGTGTGGGAATTGTTTCCTTATTGACTTAGTCAATTAGTTTCCTTATCTCCAAGAGGAGGTGGAATTGCCTAACTTGCAAGCCAAGTTGCATGCCTATATAAAGAGATCTAGGGGATCATTATTTAGATAACTTAAAACCTAAATCCTTAATCTCTCTTTTCCTTTTTCCTCTCCAATAGTTATTAAAACCAACAATATGTAGGTATTCATTCTTGGCACACCTGATCAATATACTCGATTATCGATCATCGTCATTTTTGAGAGCTTGCTCCGTGGTTTAAATGACAGGCAAGCGGGCGCGTATACATCGTTTAAACGCAAAAAAACTATTCCAACCTTTTTATGTAAAAATACATTCTGCTTCCACTTTATTATCCTTAACATACATTTATTGGGAGGTTTTGGCTTAGGCGGGTTTTTTCTTAACCCGGTAAACACTCACACAGCACACTCTCTGCTTTCGGGTTTTTTTAACCCGTTTCTTTATTTTAATCCCCTTTTCTACTCATAATCCCCCTCCTCATATCCCACTTCCGTCTCTTCTACTTTCCCATAACTACTACTATTTTGCATACACGATGGTTGGGTAAGTGTGTTTCCTTCTCCTTTTCTCTTTCAACATAAAAAAAAACACACACACAGAGCCCCAAACCAAAGGGTGGGAAACTTTTTGTCAGTGAATTTGGTGTGTTTTGATGGCTTTAACAAGTGGAAGATTTCTCGCTCTCCAATCAACACACCTTCACCCCTAACAACCACCAGACGGGTGTCTTAGTGTGTTCCTTTTTAATCTTAATTCTTTCACGTTTCGCAATTATTATTACTTATACATCTGAAACAAATGGAAATTTGATATTAGGGTTATCTTGATTTGGCTTTTTTGTTTGTGTGTTGATGGGTTGTGTGTGTGTGGTGTTAAAGGTTTATTATTAAAACTTTGGTTTTGCTTAATTCATTGCTTATGGTTATTTATATGCATGCTTTGAGATGTCTGGATTATTTTATTTTCAGCTTCTGCGCTTATTCATGTTATATGATTTGTTTTTTTTTTGAGTCCTTATTTGACAAGAGTGTTTATGGTTTATAGTTTTAATATGAGAATCATGTGGTTGAGATAGATGGAGATACCATGTGGAAATTACTTGCGAATGGGTATTGTTATATTTGCAGGCATGTAACTCTGGCAGGGCAAATTATTATATTTGCAGGCGTGTACTGCATTTTATGGATGATTTGCTAATTTATAAGTGTTTGGTGTGCATTTATTATTTTGAAAATGCAATAAGTTGTTGGATCATTAAGGGTGAAAGCGACCCGTATCTTGGCGAGGCATCATGAAGTAGTGTTTGCAGCCATGGCGGGTCGGCTACCCAATGTGTTGGTGAATAGTGAGTTCAATCACGATTGCTTGCATTTGGTTATGCCTGCTATGGTTACTCCACGACAGCTTATTTGTTATTGATCGTGGTGGGTGAAAGTGGCTCGCTCCTTGGCGCGGCAGCACCACGAGCGTGGTGTTTGCAGCCATGGAGGGTAAAAAAAGTAGAACAAAAATAGTAACATTCTCTTAATAAAGGCGATGATGCTGATTTTTGGCATTTATACTTTTTTATGAGCATACTTTACTGACACATTTATACTTGTGGTTGCAGCCATGGCATGTGATTGGTATTGCTCTTATGTTTGCAAATCTGAGCTTCCTGCTTATTTCTTTTAATGAATATCTATTATTTAGTAGAAATGGTGGGCAATGATGATTTATTGCTTTATGTGTTGCTGGAACATGATGAGTTAAAGCAGCATGTATCTTGGCGGGGCAACATACCCATATTAGTGTTTGCAGCCATGGCAGGTTCGCATACCCATTTATCCGGTTACACACTTGCAAATCTGAGCTAAACGCTCTGACATTGTGATGAAGTATCCGGCTACGCACTTGCAAATCTGAGCCAAACGTTTTGACATTCAAACATGTCATCCGGGTGAGTTCACAATATCTTAAACCTCAAAATAGCTGATTGTTCACGTAAATGCAAGTATTTATGCACATTGAAGACTTAATGTTTTACTTAAGCCGATTGCTGAAAATAAGTGGTATTTTCAGCATTTGTGGTAATTTAAAAGAAATGGCGAAGTTAGCTCAAGTAAGCTTATTTCTTATTGATCATGGTTGGTGAAAGTAACCCCCATACCTTGGCGCGGCAGCACCATAAGCGCGGTGTTTGCAGCCATGGCGGGTTAGGCACCCTTCCTTGATGATTTCTTGATGGTTGGTTAGTGTTGTGTGATTATACAATTGGTTTTTAGGGTATGATTTATGTGTACTTATAACATTTTTATTGAAATCCGTATTGATCCATGAAAAAAGATATGTATGCCCATAATATTAGATAAAATGTTGTAGCCGATGATGATAGTGTTCTGTTTAGTACGCGTAGTTTACCGAGACCTATAACTTGGCTAGGCAGTCACACTGAGTGTGTGATTGCAGCCATGTCGGGTGTTTGGTACCGCTACTGTATTCATAAATCTAAGCTTCATTTGGTATTGTTATACATACCCTCATTCACGGATCGGCATTTAACATGGGCTTAAAACGACAACCGCTCATGTTGAATGAAACTGAATGCATACATGTTGTTAGGAACACAAAAGTGTCGGTCACTTCCATAGATAACAGTCGTTAGCTCGTTAAGTAATTTTTGGAAACTTACATAGTTAGTTAGCTAAAAGCCCATGGATAAACCCATGAAGGCCTAAGCCCACGATCCATTGTAAGTATATACACACCTTTCCATGCCTTGGAGAGGTGGTTGGTTGGTTGTATGTTTCATTTTCACTTAATGCATTTCATGTTCTTTACTTTCTCTCACTAGAAAATACATCCTTTCTTCCCACTTTCTCTCTCTAGTTCTTGTTGTTAAAGATTACTAATATTCTACAATTGGTATCAAGAGCAATAGAGTGTTGTGATTAGTTTTTGTGTTTGTTTTCGTTTACTCGTCCGTACATCCTTCTCTTTATTTTTTTTCTTTGATTTCGAAGCCCTTGTGTACACTAAAATATCATTTACCTTGGTAAATTTGATCTAGTATCTTTAGGATATACGTGTACAAGCTTTGAATCTAGAAAAATATCATTTTTGGTCATCTTTGTGTTCGAAAACTTTTGAAAGAACAAAATCTTGATTTTAAATTTTTCGGCTTAAAAACCATAAAGTTCTCGTTTTTCTTGTTCCTATAGGTTTAGTAACACTAGTTGTACAAGTATTTTTGCAAAACAACCATCAAAAATGTGTCTTTTTGGGTTTTGAAATAGTGTAAGTCAGACAACTGAAGTCGAACAACCAAAGTCGAACAACTGAAGTCGAACAACTTATTATAGTTGAAACAGAACAACCCAAGTGCAGTTTAAACCGAACAACCCAAGAACAGTTTAAACCGAACAACCCAAGAGCAGTTGAAACTGAACAACCCAAGTGCAGTTGAAACCGAACAACCCAAGTGCAGTTTAAACCGAACAACCCAAGAGCAGTTTAAACCGAACAACCCAAGTGTAGTTAGAACCGTACAACTCAACTTAGTTTCAAATGAACAACTCAATTTTTTTTCTAAATTATACGGTTTATTTCTTGGACTTGTAAAATCCCGTGAAACATTAACTTGTTTTTCCCGATTTTGTCAAGAATTGTAAAATCTCGTGTACTTTAAAGAATTAAAACACTAAAAGGACAACTTAATTAAACATAATTTCTTTCTACCACCATTCGATCAAACAAGTAATCTTTTAACATACAAATTTCTCAATGGCGACTCTGGCTGACAAAGCAATTCTTTCAGGTGCTGACAATCGTCCACCTATGTTGGAAAAGGATATGTACGATTCTTGGAAAATAAGAATAGAGCTATACATGATGAATAGACAACATGGAAGAATGATTCTTGAATCTCTTTCGGTGTGCTGGACAATCGTTCCACCTATGTTGGAAATGGATTGTATGATTCTTAGAAAAAAAACATATTGGAGCTATACATGATGAATAGACAACTGGCGAATGATCCTTGGAATCCATTGAAAAAGGTCCATCATCTGGCCTTCAATTGAGGAAAATGAAGTGACTAGACCAAAGAAATATTCTGAGTTATCTGCTACGAAAGCAATTCAAGCTGATTATGATATATGGGCAACAAATATCATTCTCCAAGGATTACCACTAGAAGTCAATGCATTAGTTATCAATCATAAAGTTGACAAGGAACTTTAGGAAAGAATTCAACTTCTCATGCAAGGAACTTCATTGACGAAACAGGAAAGAAAGTGTAAGCTTTATGATGAATTCTATAAGTTTGCTTATAAGAAGGGGGAAACACGACGTGATTTCTAGTTGAGATTTTCACTACTACTCAATGACATGGACATCTACAATATGAAACTGGAACAATTTCAATGTTGAAAACCATAGTTTTTGAATATCTTCCTCCGTTTAGTGGAAGCAAAAATTTATGACAGATGTCAAATGGTTGGATTTGCCACAACTAACATTGATCTGCTTCATGCTGACTTGGGACAACTGATTTTTCATGCAAATGAGGTTTGTTTAATGCTATGAACGCAACTCGTATCCGCTTGATTTGGTTTGCAACCCATCAGGTGATCAGTCTTCCTTTATAAAACTTTTACAAACTCTCATTTCAACAAAGGTTTCACCATATAGTCTCCCATTTTTAGGTTAATAAAATTTATTGGATCACCTTATTAGTCTCAACAATACTCAACTCATCAATCATCAACACATTTTTCAATCACTTATCCATCCAATAATTATCAATCATCCGTTCATCATAACATTTATTCTCCATCATATCTATCCTCTTTGGAATATTCTCCCACAGTTAACCAACCAGACTCGGATCTAATTGTTCCAGTGTTCCAAACAGGTGATGATCCCATTGATTCCATCAATCACATGATGTCTTTCTTGACTGCTGTTGTCACTTCCCGCTACCCAACTACCAATAATCAGCTGAGAAATTCGTCAAACCCTAGGCAACAAGCTACCATTAATGATGGGAGAGTGACCTTACAACCAATTCAAGGGAGACAAACTTCTTTTTATGCGGGTACTACAAGGACCAACACTTCAGGAGCAAGTGGAAGCAATTCTGGGAAATAAAGGACTGTTATTTGTTACAACTGCAAAGGGAAGAAAAGTGTCAAAAAACAGTGCATAATTAAAGAGAAAATCAAGATGATTCATGATTTAAGGAAAAATGTACCAATCCCTTTAAACCGTCAACAATGTTAATAGGTTATATGCTCAAGACAAATGGTCAAATTTCTTACATTTGAGGAGGAACTAGATTTTTGTTAGATCCAGGGAATTTGATAGGTCAAGCCATACAGACTGTACATTACTCATAATGCTGCTTATCAAGCTAATGATTTTAGATGCATATGACTTGATTGTGATGAAATCAAACACTGCAAAGTTGCTCTCATGTGAATTTTCTCTTTATGGTTTAGATGCTCTCGCTTGAGGTACACAATCATGATTGTGAAAAACAGTATGATTAATCATGTTGTGCAGGCGAATGCTATCTTCTGAACTGTCGATGTAATTGTTTTTTGTGGAACCACTTCAGAGACTAAAATAACTTTAGTAATAGCAATATCATTCATTATCCTTCAGTATGGTTTGAATTCATATTCAGGCGTTGTTTTGTATTCTAACTCTTCTTGTACAACAAGTTGCCTGATATTATCTGTGATTGAACAACTGAAAACCCAAGTAGTTGATTGTACCAAGATAAATCTGGACAATAGAAGTGTCAATGATACTTTAACTGCTGAGCTTGAAAGATATAAGGAACAAGTTAAAGTGTTGAAAGAATGACAAAATGTTGATTTAAGGAGTAATGATAACGTTTTAGATTCAAGTGCATAGTCTGTAGAGATTGATCGTCTTAAACGAACTCTTTCTGAACATTTAAAAGAAAAGGAATCTTTAATGCAAACAGTTACTCTTCTTAAAAATGATTTTAAGAAATAAGAATCTTGGAACATCGATAGAGAGATTATGTTAGAAAAGAAGATCAAACAGCTAGATAATATTTTTTTTAAAAGAGATCAATCTGCACAAACTGTTCACATGTTGACGAAACCTTAGTTTTTCTATGATCATACCACTAGACAAGCTCTAGGTTTTCAAAATCCTTTCTATCTGAAGAAATCTCAGCAGTTAGAACCAAAGCTTTATGATGGTAATGTCATTAAGAATACGAGTGCTATTGTGATTCCTAATTCCGAAGAGACCTTAATGCTTGCTGAAGAGAGTCATTCAAAAATGCTTTTAAAACAACAAGATCCTATGATGTTAGAAAAGAAAGTTAATACTACACCAGTCGATTATGCTGTTCTTAATTAACTTTCTCAAGATTTTGAAACATAATTTGTTTAACAAACTGAATTATCTGCTGAACAAGCCTTTTGGTCTCAGAATTTTATGAATTCTCCAGAACCTACTCTTTCTAGTAGACCCACCAACGTTGAGGTTCCAAAAGAACTTCTTAAAGTCAGCATGGTTAATACGAGTTTGAAGAAACTTAAACACCATCTTGCTGGTTTTAACGTGGTTGTCAAAGAAAGAACCACGACCACAGCTATCACTGAGGGCTCGTAGGGGTTCGAACATACAAAAGCTTGTTTTAAGGATGAAATAATTCCATTTGTAAAAGCTCTGAAGGACTTATTTAATACATTCGATCAATATTTGATTGATGAACTTTCTGAAGTCCAAAATGTCTTTCATCAAATGGAACAGGCTGTGGAACAATATCGTTTAGAGTAATAAACGTTTGAAGTTAAAATGCATAAAGTTTTGAACGAAAACGAACGACTCTTAGAACAAGTCATTAACAAAGATATTGTGAACATAATTATGAATTCTTCTGTGGATAATGCTTCTGTGAATGTGCATGAATGTGAAAAGTGTCTAAAACTTGAGACTGAGCTTCTCAACAAAAAGGATTTCGTTGAAAAAGAGATTTACGATAAACAGTTTAAAAGTTTTACCACTCTTGAAAAACATTGCATCTCTTTAGAAGTTGATACTCAACTTAATCAGGAAATTTTTCAAAGGGACAATTCTATTTCAAATCAAAGTGCTCCAAGTTTTAATCAATTGTTTGAATTAAATGAATTGAAAGCTCAGTCCCAAGAGAAAGACACGGTCATAAAGAAGTTGAAAGAGAGAATTAAATCTCTAAGTGAAAAAATAAATTAGGATAAGATCAAAAAGGACTTAGAGGAGATCAAAACAATAAATATTGAATTGGATCATAGGGTGTCAAAGCTTATTGCTGAGAATGATCATTTGAAACAGACCTATAAGCAACTTTATGACTAGATTAAACCAGCACGTATTCGATCAAAAGTACAATGTGATGATTTAATTAATCAAATCAATCTAAAGTCTGTGGAAATCTCTTATTTAAATGCTAGTCTTCAGGAAATTTTTTTGGTAATTACAGCTCTCAAGGATGATTTAAGGAAACTTAAAGGAAAAGCTCTAGTTGATAATGCTGTTACGAAACACACTATTGATCCAGAAATGCTTATGATTGATGTAGAACCAATAACCCCTAAATTGTTGAATAAAAACACAGCCCACTCTGCCTATATTAAGCACACTCAGGAAGAAGCTACCATTCTTAGAGATCTAGTTGAACAGGTTAAATTAAAATATCCACTAGATCATTCCTTAGAATCTGCCTGTAGGTATGCTAAACTAATTTAGGAGTTGCTTACAAACATTAGTAAGACCTGCCATAGTATCAACAATACTGATGGAAAATTAGTGGCTGTGACCCCAAAGAACAAGGACAAAAGAGTTAGATGCCCGTCACATCACAAAAACAGCCTCAACATCAAACCTAGTTTCTAACAAACTTATGTTGTATTCTACAGGAGTAAAACCATCTACTAGTGCTAGCGGATCACAGCCTTCAGGCAAATCAAAGAAAGATAAGATTCAACAAACACCAAGTAGTACTCAGAAGAATAAAATAGAAGCCCACTCTAGGAAAGTTAAATCTAGTTTGAAAAATAAAGACTGTGTTGTTGCACCTAAAGGAACTGCTAATGTGCAGCATTCCAATCTTAATGCGAATTCTGAACTTAAATGTGTTAAGTGTAATGGTTGTATGCTTTCTGACAATCATGATTTGTGTGTTCTTGATTTTATCATTAATGTAAATGCTCGTGTAAAATCTAAATCTGTTAAGAAAAGTTCAAAGAGAAAAGTTTGGAAACCAACAAGAAAGGTGTTTACAAATATTGGATATATTTGGAGACCTACTGGTCGGACCTTCACTATAGTAGGAAATGCGTGCCCTTTAACTAGGATTACCACAACTACTGAAGTGCCCCTTAGGAAACCAACTGCTATAGATAATGAAACACCTAAACCTGTCGTAACATTGGTTTACTCACGGAAACCTAGGAAATCTAAAACTAATGTTCTTGCTAGCAAATCTAAGGTTCTTAAATCTGTACCTGCTAACAAAAAGGAACCCATTCAATCTTGGGGATCCATAGTTTTTGATGTTCCATCTTCCTCTCTTGATGAATGCAGGTCGTCCAAATTGTTATCTGGTATTTAGACTCCGGCTGCTCGAAGCATATGACCAGAGATCGCTCCCAGCTCACCAATTTTGTCTATAAATTTTTGGGTACTATCAAATTCGGAAATGATCACGTGGAAAAGATATTAGGATATGGTGATTATCAGATTGGGAATGTTACGATATCAAGGGTTTACTACGTAGAAGGACTTGGTCATAACTTATTCTCTGTTGAGAAATTTTATGATTCAAACCTTGAAGTTGCTTTTCGTTAACACACCTGCTTCATTCGTAATATAGAAGGTGTTGATCTATTGACTGGATCTCGAGGAAACAATCTGTATACTCTGTCTCTTAGAGATATGATGGCGTCCTCTCCTATATGTCTCTTATCAAAAGCCTCAAAGATAAAGTCCTGGCTATGGCACTGACGTCTGTCTCATCTGAACTTTGGTGCAATCAACCATTTAGCTAGACATGGTCTTGTTCGAGGTCTTCCTAAGCTAAAGTTTGAAAAGGACCATCTGTGTTCTGCATGTGCAATGGGCAAAAGCAAGAAGAAACCCCACAAACCTAAATCCAAAGACACCAACCAAGAAAAACTCTATCTTTTGCACATAGATCTTTGTGGACCAATACGTGTCGTAAGTGTTAATGGAAATAAGTACATCCTCATCATTGTCGATGATTACTCTCGATTTACATGGGTTAAGTGATTAAGGTCAAAAGATGAAGCTCCAGATTTCATAATCAAGTTTCTCAAGATGATCCAAGTGCGGCTTAAAGTGCCTGTCTGAAGAATCAAAACAGATAATGGAACTGAATTTGTTAATCAAACTTTGCATGAATATTATGAGAAGGTTGGCATCTCTCATGAAATATCTGTTGCTCGCTCTCCAAAGCAAAATGGTGTCGTTGAAAGACGTAATCATACGCTAATTGAAGCTTCCTGCACAATGTTGATTTATGTAAAAGCTTCGTTATTTTTATTGGCAGAAGCAGTTGATACCGCATGTTATACCCAAAATCATTCTGTCATACGTCTTTGTTACGGCAAAACACCATATGAGATTTTGTATGACAAACTAACCGACTTATCATTCTTCCATGTATTTGGTGCACTTTGTTATCCGACAAACGATAGCGAGAACTTGGGCAAGTTATGACCAAAAGCTGATATTGGTATTTTCATTGACTATGCACCCACAAAGAAAGCATTTTGAATTTACAACCGACGTACCAGACGAATTATTGAAACAATTCATGTAGATTTTGATGAGCTGACTGCAATGGCTTCTGAACACAGTAGTTCAGGACCCGCACTTCATGAAATGACTCCTGCAACAATCAGTTCAGGACTCGTGCCAAACCCTCCTCCTTCAACACCACTTGTACCACCTTCAAGAACTAATTGGGATTTTTTGTTTCAACTGCTATTTGATGAATTACTCACTCCTCCACCAAGTGTTGATCACCCAGCCCCTGAAGTTCTTGCTCCAATTGCTGAAGTAGTTGCTCCAGAACCCGCTGCATTAACCGGTTTACCTTCCTCAACAACTGTTGATCAAGATGCACCATCACCTAGTAACTCTTAAACAACACCCGAAACTCAATCTCCTATCATTCTTAACGATGTTAAAGAAGACAATCATGACTTAGATATCGCACACATGAATAACGATCCGTTCTTTGGTATTCCAATTCCAGAAAATGATTCTAAAGCATCTTCTTTAGATGTTATTTCTATTGTTGTGCATACTGCTACTCCTAACTCAGAACACGTTAATAAATAGACCAAGGATCATCCTTTAGACAACATCATCGATGAACTCGAAAGACCTATTTCTACAAGACTCCAACTCCATGAACAAGCCTTATTTTGTTACTACGATGCCTTTCTCACATCAGTTGAACCAAAGAACTATAAAGATGCTTTAACTCAAGCATGTTGGATTGAAGCAATGCAAGAGGAGTTACATGAATTTGATCATCTTGAAGTCTGGGAACTCGTTCCACGTCTAGATAAAGTGATGATTATTACTTTAAAATGGATTTATAAGGTAAAACTTGATGAAATGGGACGAATTCTAAAGAACAAGGCTCGCTTGGTTGCTCGTGGTTACCGTCAAGAAGAAGGAATTGATTTTGAGGAATCCTTTGCTCTAGTGGCTAGACTCGATGCTATTGGAATTTTCCTTGCATATGCTGCTCACATGAATATGATTGTCTACCAAATGGATGTTAAGATGACATTCTTGAACGGCATTTTGCGGGAAGAAGTTTATGTCAGTCAACCGGACGAGTTTGGGGATCAAGAAAATCTAAATCATATGTATAAGCTTAAGAAGGCTGTATATGGGTTGAAACAAGCTCCTCACGCGTGGTACGATCTATTGTCGAAGTTTCTACTCTCTTAGGAATTCTCTAAAGGAATCATGGATCCCACATTGTTTATCCTAAGACAAGGCAAAGATATTCTCCAGGTATAAATCTATGATGATGATATAATCTTTATGTCTACTACACTTGAATTATGTGACCAATTTTCAAAAATAATTTGTTCAAAGTTTAAGATGTCGATGATGGGCAAAATATCATTTTTTATAGGACTACAGATTTCACAAAGTCTTAGAGACATCTTTTTAAACTAGTCTAAATATGCACTAGAATCTTTGAAGAAATATGGTATGAAATCTAGTGACCCCGTGGATACTCCCATATTGGAGAATCCAAACTGGATAAAGATACACAAGGGAAAGCCGTAGATCCTACACACTATCGTGGAATGATTAGCACCCTTATGTATCTTATAACCAGTAGACCAGACCTAACATTTGCTGTATGCATGTGTGCCCGGTATCAGGCAAAGCCTACCGAAAAGCACCTCCATGCTGTAAAAAGGATCTTTAAATACCTACGAGGAACCATAAATTAGGAACTTTGGTATCTAAAGGATTCTTCTATAGCTCTAACAACTTATGCAGACGCTGATCACGCGGGTTGCCAAGATACTAGACGAAGTACTTCTAGATGTATGCAATTATTGGGAGACAGACTTGTTAGCTGGTCATCAAAAAGGTAGAAAAGCGATGTGATATCCAGTACATAAGCTGAATATATTACCATGTCTGGCTGTTATGCTCAACTCCTTTGGATGAGATCACAGCTTACCGACTATGGCCTTGGATTCAATAAAATTCCAATGTACTGTGATAACAAAAGCGTTATTGCCTTATGCTGCAACAATGTTCAACATTCTCGCTCAAAGCATATTGACATCAGATTCCACTTCATCAAAGAGCAAGTGGAGAATGGATTAGTAGAGCTTTACATTGTCAACACGGAGTATCAGCTAGCGAACATCTTCACTAAAGCTCTATCTAGAGAAAGAATTGAATTTCTTATCAACAAGATGGAATGCGAAGTTTTACGCATGAGACACTGAAACAGTTGGTAGATGAAGCTGAAGAATAGTGGTGGTACCTATTCTGATATCATGTATAATATGTATATATTAAAAAAAACCAGAAAAACCAAAAAGATTTTTTCATTTTCAGAAATTTTTTATAAAAACAAAATACAAGAATATAATATATATAAAAAGAAAGAAAAAATTAAAAAATGAGAAAAAAAATATAAAAAGAGGTAATAATGGCATGTTTTATGAAAATCGATAACATTTACGGTCTTAGGAATGTCATTCATCAATGATACGAGACTGTAAATGAAGTTCGAGCAGAAGTTCCAAATGTTTTCAAAACATGCCAAAAATGCCTTGTTATTATTTCAGATAGCAACCCGGTCATCATCTTAAAGGAGAGTATTCCATCAAAAAGGAAAGTTGACCTCTCAACGGGAATTTATCCTCGGGCATGATATACTTTATGACCATGCAAAGGCTTGTGATTACTTTGCATCACAACCCGCGCTTCCTGTATTTTCATAAGTGTACTCGTCAGTGCGCTTATGTGTGAAAATAAGAGAAATCTTATTTTGGTGTTTGTTTTTAAAAGATATACCATTGCTACATTAAAAAATGCTTTTTTAAATACATTCGACTTCTCAAACAACGACTACAACTCTTTAAATAGAAAACGGGTCATTGTTTGAGGGGGAGAAAATGTCAAATATCTTCTTCATAATAATAATGAGTTTCAATGGAAAAAGGTTTTAAACAATAACGGAATATCATTTGTTAAGGAAAGATAATTGAGCATAACTTTCATGTGCCTTATATGTTATGTGTTTATGCCTTTAGGAAATAAATGTGCAAATATAAGTTTCTAGGTATTTTAGTTAAAACGTTAGGGACTTAATGTGCCATATGTTAAACTTTATGTGCCTTATAAAACTTATAATTGAAAAGTAAAAGGGTTATAAAACTTGAGGGGCCAAATGTGTTAAAATCAATTTATTTAAAACCCCTCATCAACTCACCCGTCCCCAGTTTATCCCCCCCCACACACACATAACATATTTTGTTCCTACTTTCACACCCCTAATTCGAAACGCCCATCCTTGCTCACAATTCCAGCCATTTTCATGACTAAGGAACATAGTAAAAAATGATCTTCATCACCAGATCTACCTACATCTCAAAGGAATTGGGTCTTTCATCCTCTCTTTGATCTCAAAATCCAATTTTCAAATTAGGTTCATGAACACTCAAATTGAGGTAAACTCCAAATAAAATAGTTAGGTGTTTTGTAGCTTAGTATACTTAGGCACAGGTGCCAGTTAATTAGTTTTTGTAAATGGTATGGTTAACATATGGATAAGATATGTCTAATTGTTTGCTTGAAAATTTGGGTTTTTAGGGAGATAATGTAAAATGTTGGTGGGTTTTGTAATAGAATGCATGTTTATCAATTCTTGAATGAGTTTGAATGATAAAATCATACCCTTGTTTCTAGTTTATTGAATACATGTGCTAAATGTCTTTACTTGCTCGTTTCTTGTAACATCTTGATGAAACTGTGTCTAAATACTGTTATTGTCAAGCCTAAAAGTTATTCTTATGATAAGAGTGCTAAAATAACAAATGTAAATGCAAAAAAATCATGTTTGTGAAATTTTATAAATGAAGACCCAATCTAGTTATGCTCTTTGGGAACCGATCTAATAAAACCCTTTGGGAACCGAACTAGACAAATCCTTTGAGAACGGAACTAGTTATGCTCTTTGGGAACCGATCTAATCAAACCCTTTGGGAACCGAACTAGTCGTTTTCCTTAAAGACCCGATCTAGTTTTCTCATTAAGGAGCCGATCTAGTCAAGTCACTTGAGACCCGATCTAGTTTTCTCATTAAGGAGCCGATCTAGTAAATTTCCTTAAGACCCGAACTAGTCATTTTCCTTAAAGGACCTGATCTAATTTTCTCATTAAGGAGCTAATCCTGTCATTGTTCTTAAGGACACGATCTAGTTTTCTCATCAAGGACCCGATCTAGTAGATTTGTTTAAAGACCCGATCTAGCTGTTCTCATTAAGGAACTGATCTAGTGAAATCTTTAAGGAACCGATCTAATAGAATTAGACCAAAAACACTTAAGATCAATATTTCAATTTGAAGGCAAATTAAAACTTAACTTAGCAGGCTAATTAAAATTGGTTAATTATCCTATCTAATTAAGTTAAAATAGGCTTAAAAACAAGGTATAATCAAGGTTAACTATAATACGACTTAGGTTATCTAAATTTTCTACTAGTTAGAAAGACCACGATTCCTAAATTATCAAAAAGGTTGCCTTAATCCCTTAAGCATATAAGTCTATCTAAGTTGCCATTCAGAGGAATAGATCTTATCAAGTGCTAAAAGTCTTAGAGGTCCTAATACTTAAGGAAAATTTTCACATCATGATAAACATAAAGTGTTCACATAAAAGGTCTGTATAATTATATATAAACTTGGTTATATAAAAACTGTATTTATTCTTTCTTAAGCAGAACCATGGACATCACAAGAGCTAAACAAATTGCATTGGATGACGCTTTAGTTGCTCCTGCCAACCGACTCAAGATTGGCAAAAGTAATCTTTGACTAAGCTCAAACCTCAAGTCCAAAGAAGCAACTCTTCAAGTGATGTATGATGTTTTGAATCTCACTCCCTTTTACAAGGCATTCCAGATCACAGCAGATGTTCCAGAAATATACATGCAAGAGTTTTAGGCCACTGCTACAGTTCATCACCACTCGATTCATTTCAAGATGAACAATAAGAAACATATTATGAATCTTAAGTACTTCAGAGAAATGCTTCAAATATACCCTAAACTCCATGATCAGCAATTCGAGGAACTACCCTTTAAAGAAGAAATTCTCATGTTTCTCAGAGATCTTGGTCATAGTAGAGAGATAAAGGTGATCACCAATGTCAATGTCAACAAGCTACATCAACCCTGGAGATCATTTGCTGCGGTCATCAACAAATGTCTGAGTGGTAAAAGTATCGAATATGACAGTCTTCGACTATCTCAAGCTCAAATCCTTTGGGGCATGTACCATAAGAAGAATGTAGACTTTTCCTACCTTCTATGGGAGGACTTTGTTTATCAAGTAGAGAACAAGAATGTCAAATGGAGTAATGAGATGTACTACCCTCGCTTCACCAAGGTCATCGTCAACTTCTTCATGACTAAGGATTCATCAATTCTAAGAAGAAACAGGGTAAATTGGCACTTTGCTAGGGATGACCCAATGTTCACCATGATAAAGGTTGTATCTAGGCATGAGGGCACAAAGCTATATGGTGCCATTTTGCCTGATGAATTGACAAATGAAGCCATCAAAGATTCTAAATCCTACAAAGAGTATTATGCCATTGCTTCAAGAGCTGAACCTCCTAAAACAAATGCAAGTATCAAGAAGAAGAAAATTGGATCTAACAAAACAAAGACTCCTCCAACTGCTAAAGGCAAAAGACTCAAGACTTCAGCAAAGGTGGCTAAACCTGCCAAGAAGAAGCAACTTGCAAAGATGTTTAAAGCTAAAGGTCTAACAGTGCTATCTGAGGTTGCTTTAACAAAAGCTGAACAAATGGATCTGGCCACAAAGAGAATCCTGATACAAACTCACAAGTCTCACGCCAGCGATTCAGGTATAAATGAAGGAACTAGTGATAAACTAGGGGTTCCCGATGTACCGACATATGCATCTGATGATGAGCAAATCTTTTGGAAGTCTAGTGACGAGGAAGATGATGATGATCAAAATGATGACAATACTGATAATGAAAATGATGATAATGATGATGATGATGATGGACAAGATCAGGAAGGTCAAGATGATGATAATGAACAGACTGATTCAGACAACAATGGTGATGACTTTGTTCATCCCAAGTTTTCTACTCATGATGAAAAAGATAATGAAGAAGAGGGTTCAGATCTGAGGGTTCAAACACCTTCTCATTATGAATCCACTGATGATGAAGAAAGTGACGAAGTCACTCATGGTGCGAATGTTAAGGGAGAAGAACTGGATGAAAAAGCAACAAATAAAGAGGACGAAGTGAATGAATTATACAGAGACGTAAATGTCAATCTGGAGGGAAGAGATACTGAAATGACAGATGCTCCACGCACTATTATTCAAACTACTTAAGTAATAGAAGACACTCATGTGATCATAACTTCGGTCAACCCTAAAGGTCAACAACGGAGTTCTTCTATGTCATTTGGCTTCGTTTCTAACATGCTCAACCCCAGTACAGAGACAGGTATTGAGTCTATATTTAATCTTAACACTGAGTCAACTTCTCTTGTAGATGTTCTGGTTACTACTATTGCTGAGCCACCTCTTTTGTCTGCAACAACACTTCCTCCACCAACCATTCCTTTCATTACACATCTACAACTAACACCAGCTCCTACACCAACAACTGTTCCTTTGGTTCCTTACTCGGGTTTGACCATAGACTAAAAACTTTTGAAACTGACTTCTCAGAATTCAAGCAAATGAACCAATTTGCTGCTGCAGTTTCTTTAATTCCTGGCATTGTTGATACGTACCTTGCCAACAAGATGCATGAAGCCGTCAAAATAGCTATTCAGTTACAGTCTGACAGACTCAGAGATGAAGCTCAAGCTGAAAATAAAGACTTCATCAATAAACTTGATGACAACATTAAGAAAATAATTAAGGATCAAGTCAAATAACAAGTTAAAGCACAAGTCTCCAAGATTTTGCCAAAAATTAAGAAGACTGTAAATGAACAACTCAAAGCAGAGGTTGTGACTTATTCATCCAAGAATCTAAGACATCCTATGCTGTAGCCACCAATCTTTTTGAACTTGAGCTGAAAAAGATTCTCATAGATAAGATGGAAAGTAATAAGTCAATCCACATATATGATGAACAAAAGAATCTCTATAAAGCATTGGTTGACGCCTATAAAAGTGACAAACTTATACTTGACATGTATGGAGATACTATCTCATTTAAAAGATGTCGAGATGATAAGGATAAAGACAAAGAACCCTCTGCTGGATCAAACCGGGGGTCCAAGAGAAGAAGAGCTAGAAAAGAACCAGTGTCAACCAGTATACAAAAGGAAAAGACCTCCATGACAATTGGAAAGTCTACTGAAGGGTCCAAATATCATCACAAGTCTGCTCAAGCAGAGGAGCCAATGCACACTGCCGAAGATTTGGAAGAACCCGCACATCAGGAGTTTGTAACATGAGATACTAAAGATAAACTGATGAAGAGACCTCTTAGCTTCTTGATTAGTTTTAAAAACCGGAAAAACCTCCTAATCCCGATCATGATTGGAACAAGACTTTGCCTGCTACTCATGGACCTGTTTAACCTTGGCTAAGCACTTTGGCTCAGAAAGAAGATACCCGTAAGTCGTTTGATGAGCTGATGGACACTTCTCTAGACTTCTCTGCATTCGTAATGAATAGGCTTAAAATTGATACTCTGACACCAGAATTATTAGCCGGTCCAACATTTGAACTGATGAAAGGATCATGCAAGAGTCTGGTGGATCTAGAATATTTCTTTGAAGAAGTCTACAAGGCAACCACTGATCAATTAGACTAGAACAACCTTGAAGGTCAGCAATATCCACATGATTTGCGCAAGCCATTACCATTGATACCTAATTCTCGAGGTCGTCAAGTCATTCCTTTTGATCACTTCATCAACAACGACCTTGCGTATCTAAGTTGTGGTGTCTCAAGCCGAACATATACAACTTCAGTGACGAAGACCAAGGCTGCAGATTACGGGCACATCAAATGGATTGAAGATTTGGTCCCTAACAGAATGTGGAGTCAAGTGCCGGTTAGCTACGACAAACATGCACTTTGGGGAATCTCACATTGGGGCCGAAAACGATAGCAATCCTATGGATTTGCTGCTAATAGGGAATCTGCTCATGATGTCTACTCCAAACGCAGAATCATTGCTGTCACAAAGCTTCAAATTGTCGAATGGCATAATTACAAGCATCTGGATTGGATCACTATTCGTAGAGATGGTGGCAAGCTGGATACATTCAAAGAAGGCAATTTCAACAGGCTTCGCATCCAAGACATCGAAGACATGCTGCTTCTTCTTGTTCAAGGCAAGTTGACAAATCTCACTGTTGAAGAACACCTAACTTTTAATGTCTCCTTGCGAATGTTTACAAGAAGCATTATCATCCAAAGGCGTGTGGAAGATCTTTAATTAGGTGTCGAAAGTTACCAAAAGAAGCTCAACCCTAAAAAGGCCAGATACATACATATCAGATCTTAAATGAAGGGAAGCTTATACAACATACTCCAATCCTAGAGGTTTCATTTATCAGAATAAAGACAAGAAGAACAAATTGATGCGTATCGATGAACTCCACAAGTTTAGTGACGGTACACTCAATGATGTTCGGACTGCTCTTAATGATTGTCTAAAAGGAATCCGGATGAAGTATCTACCACAGACTATCTAGATACAAAGTGATAGAGATAAAGCGGGAGCTATAATCCAGGAAATTGATAAACAGCTCAAGACCAGAAGGATTATGCGGAGCTTGGAGAAATTTGTTGGTGGGAGACAGTATGAGGGAGACTTTTGGTTGCTGCAAAAGACCATATGATTTATCATATGATGTCCTCATCAATAACAGGTCATACCTCATAAATAATAAAAAACTTGTGAATTTGTATATATGTAGTGTAGACTTAATGATGATAATAAGGAGTGCTCGAGTACAAAATTTTTAAGAATTTCTTAGTAAATTCAAAAAAAATTCAAATTATTGTACTCAACACTGTCTTATATACCCTCAAATATTGAGGGGGAGCATTAAAATGTTCCTTATATA
Source organism: Tanacetum coccineum (assembly GCA_026074375.1). NCBI lineage: Eukaryota > Viridiplantae > Streptophyta > Magnoliopsida > Asterales > Asteraceae > Tanacetum > Tanacetum coccineum. The sequence continues at coordinate 39,887 of BQNB010007939.1, read as the reverse complement.
TATATTGTGTAACCTTTTATCCCCGAACGTTTAATCAATTAATATCCAAAATATCAAGGGGTTAACATTTTGGATAAGGGGAGAAAATATGATTAAACTGCATCTAATTTGAACTAAAATGTGATCATATAAAATGGACTCAATGCACTCCACACTTAGCATGTACTACGATTATGATGCACATGTTAAGGGGGAGCTTTTAGTGATGATAAAAAACTCTCAAAGTGTAAATCTTTTGATATTTATATCAAACACTTTGATTGAACTTTTCAATGATTTTGGTTTCGATTGTGATGGAATACCCAAAAGACCAACCATGTACTTAAATTTATGAAGTTATAAGGTGGTTAGGCATAGGTATTCAAATCCCATGATCCAGCCAGAACCGGAGGGATCTACCCAGGGATATCCACTAGATAGTGTAGAAGTCCTTAGGTATGATACAAAAGGAGAAAAAGTGAGAATCGGGAAAAGTGCCGACTGAGATGGAGCTAGTACTAGAACAAACCCAACAAGGTACTAGTTATGAAGTCTCGGTAAGCGCTGAAGGGGTTGAAGAATTAAAAAGAATTATAAGGATAGAGGGTGAAAAGAAAGAAGCCCTCCACACACTTAGGCAGAAACCAGGTCAATACATAAACTATCGGAAACACTATGTCGTTGTCTGTCATTGAAGTCAGTCATGGACCTAGTGACGCTAAGTACAACCCTCCCTAGCCACTCAAGGTCTCTCAACAGAATCTTGTTTCATTTCTCACAGAGATTACACGCATTTCTATCGACTTTCTCACTTCGAGTTGGTTGATATTGAAAAGGTGGCAGTCTGCTCCATCCTTTGATCACTAAAACCAAAGTGCACTATTGAGTCTAGAGCCAAAAAGAGATCATCCATAAATCTCACTAGGAAACTTTTCAAAATTAAGCTTGCTATGTCACACAATGTGAATAACAAGATATATATTAAGAGTCCTACACATTATCCTTGTGATTTTGCTAGAACATCCGAGTGATATCTAAATATTCATAATGAAGATGGAAATCCTGCTTGAGCCAACATCAAACAAGCTCATGGTAGGTGATTTGTGCGATTCTATATGAGTCAAACTTATGACAACTAGAAAGAAACGATGGTGCGATTCTACAAGAATCATACTTGTTCTAGTATATAGATTAACGGTTGATGATGAATTTTTGAAATGATTAACACTCTCGATGTGTCACAAAACCACTTTAGCAAGTGACACGTCGATTGATTTTTAAATTGATTTTTCTATTCAATCAATAAGACAGTAACTCACTGGTTTACTCTTATCATGCTGTCTGCTTTGAGACGTTCCGGTAATGAGAACATGCTGAGTTTGATGAATCGAATACATATGTATTGGAAAGATTCTATACTTCAGCTGGAAATCCTGTCAAGGAGATTCTTCTTAAATTGAATCTACCTGATCATAGGTCGATCCTCACGGATTTAAAGGTTACTCCAACCAAACACGATCGAATGATAAAGCCATATTCGTCCCCCCTCTTTATTGTTAACTGTTTTAATGCAAGATACTTAAAGATGGAGGTGAAGGTACCTGATTCTAGCTGACTCACAAGATTAATAGCCACATGCTCATACCCGACCGACAAACATAAAGACATCATGAAAGCTCAAGTACATGTTTCAAGACTTCTGCTACTCTGATATCGTACGTCTTTCTTGAAGTGACGAAGTATTAAAGTCAAATAATTTCAAAGAAGTTTTCATCACTCTGATATCGAACGTCTTTCACGAAGTGACAAAGTGTTAAAGTTAAAGAACCTTAAGAAATATGCATTATTAAAGCTTTTTAAGTTTACATATCAAGAAAGGTATGAGCATGTCAGTCCAAAAGTCACAAGTTCACACAATGGCAAAGTTTACAAGATGGCGAATCGAGATTATGCTTGGTTGATGATCTCAAGGTGTTCAAGATTATATTTTCACACTCAAGTCAAGATAAAGGAACAAGCTCAAGCCTAAAGTCAATGATCACTACATCAACTCACAAGTTAATGATTGAAGTTAAAGACTACGAGCTCAAGACTAAAGATAAAGCATAGATTGTTAGGTTTAAGATTTTGTAAAATGGAGTGACCTCCCTTAAGGGGAGATTGTTAGGAATACAAAAATCCTAGGAAAGTATCGGTCACTCCATAGATAACTGTTGTTAGCTTGTTTAGTTATTTTTGGAACCTTAACAGCCTAAGTTAGGAAAAGCCCATGGAAAGCCCATGTAAGCCCATCCATGGCCAACCTCATTAGGGAATTTATACACCTCTCCATGTCTTGGAGAGGTGGATGGTTGTTCATTTCCACACATAATACATTTTCTATATTATGTTTACTTTCTCTCTCTAAGTGTTCATCTGACCCTTTCTCTTACTAAAATAACCTCTTTCCCTCTCATCTAGTATGTTATTAGATTAGTCTTCAGTACTTGAGCTTTCATTATGTCTTTATAAATGTCAGTCGAGTATGAGCATGTGGTTATGAATCTTTGAGTCTACTGGAACCAGGTACTTCCACGTCCATCTTTATATATTCGTGAAATAAAACACTTAACAATAAATCTAGGGGATGAATATAGCTTTGTCATTCACCCGTGTTTAGTTGGAGTAACCTTCGAATCCGTGAGTATTGACTTATGATCAGGTAGATTCAATTTAAGAAGAATCTCTTTGACAGGATTTCCAACTTAAGTATTGCATATTTCTAACACATATGTATTAGATTCATCTTACTTAGCATGTTCTCATTACCGAAACCTCTCAAAGCAGACAACACGATATGAGTGAATCAGCGATTTACTATCTCACTTATTAAAATAAAAGTTGATTTGAAAAATCAATCGATGTGTCACTTACTAAAGTGTTTTTGAGACACATCGAGAGTTTTAATCATTTCAAAATTCACCAATCGTCAATTCATATCCTAGAACAAGTTTGATTCAAATAGAATCGTACCATCGTTTCTTTCCGGTTGTCACTACCTTGATTCGTATAGAATCGCACAAGTCACCTACCATGAGCTTGTTTGATGTTGGCTCAAGCAGGATTTCCATCTTCACTATGAATACTTACGTATCACTCGGATGTTCTGGCAAAATCACAAGGATAATACGTAAGACTCTTAATACATTTCTTGTTATTCACATTATCTGACACAACAAGCATAATTTTGACAAGGTCCTAATGAGATTTATAGATGATCTCGTTTGGCTCTAGACTTAATAGTGCACTTTGGTTTTAGTGATCGGAGGCTGGAGCAGACTGCCACCTTTTTAATACCAACTAACTCAGAGTGAGAAAGTTGATAGAAATACGTGTAATCTCTGTGAGAAATGAAATAGAAATCTTTTGAGAGATTTTGAATGGCTAGGGAGGGTTGTGCATTGCATCACTGGGTCCATGATGTCGGTCTTTAATGTCAGCAATCATCTTTGTGATTCTTGACAACAGATGTATTGACCCGGTTCTGCCTAGGTGTAAGGAGGGCTTCTTTCTTTTGACCCTTTATCCTGACTTTTCTTTTTAATTCTTCAACCCCTTCAGCGCTTACCGAGACTTCATAACTAGTACCTGGTTGGGTTTGTTCTAGTACTGGCTCCATCTTAATCGGCACTTTTCCCTTATTCTCACTTTTACTCCTTTTTTCATACCTAAGGACTACTACACTATCTAGTGGAATATTCCTGGGTAGATCCCTCCGGTTCGGGCTGAATCATTAGAATAGATACCTAAACTTAACCACCTTATCACTCCAATGCAATAAATTTAAATGGTCGGTCTTTGGTACTTCCACATTACAGCCAATCACATAACCATTTACTCCCCCTTTATATGTGCATCGATTAATCGAAATAGTTTAGCACATATATGGGAAAGCGTATACTTGATATCTTAAAAATCACATTATTAGCCATATATTTTAATCATATTTTCTCCCCTTAACAAAAATGTTAAATCTTTTAATATTTTGGATATTAATTGATAAAAACATATGCATTCTGAGAGAAGATGTCCAATTACTAACAAGCCGACTATTGGAACATATTAATGTTCCCCCTCAAATTATGAGGGTATTATATGGTGTTTGAGTATGTTAATTTGAATTTTTTTGAATTTACTAAGAAATTCTTGAAAATTCATACTCAAACACTATATATGCCTGGTTGAAGCAAATTTAATACACTTATAGTATTAATCCCGTAAGAATTCTTTCCAAAATACTTCTCAACCAAGAGAAATATAAGGTAAAAATCTCACTAAAGAAAACACAATTTGTATATTTTTATCCGGGAAGTACTTTTCCTCGGGTCGTGTCCCAACGAAATCGTGAATTGAGAATTTAGGAATAATTCGGATTCGAGTTAAGAATGATAAAGGAATTTTTGAATTTTTGATTACACTACAAAAGATAATAGCACAAACTAAAAACAATAGAATAGCACGAAATTTAAATGTACAAAACGTAATAATGCGAGCTAAAACTGAAATTTAAAATCTAAGGCACAACTTTTAACAAATTTTATACCTAAAAATCACAAATTTAAAATGAAAATTTTAGGAAAAAGAATTAGAATTTTTTAACTATTTTTGTATTTTTTATGATTTTTCTAAGAAAAAGAAATTATCTAAAGTCTATTTTAATTTCTAGAAAATACAAATTTAACTGGAAAAATATAGAAAAATGGTTTTAAGATGCTAAATTGGTGCAGAAAATTAATGGAAACAAAAGCCCTAATTTTTATAAACTAATTAAACCCTAATTTAATCAATTAAAATCTAACACCCTAAATTTATTTTAAACAATTTTATAAAAATATAAAACATTTATTATCCTAGAAATACAGGGGGGGAGAAATTGTAAGAAAAAGAAAATAAAAGGTAGGCGGCTAATATTTGCAAAATTAGACAATAGGGAAAACGACTAACCCTAAACTATGAGATAATGACAGAACAGACCCTACGATTCTAGCTTATTTTTGGCTTATTAAAAATTGAGATTCAGCAAAAACTTAAAACTACAAACTTATAGAAGAGCTTATTCCTAACAACTTTAATGAAAGCACTTTCTAATTTTATCAACAGAATAAGCTAGAAAATAAGCCTCTTGAAACTGTTACAGAAACTAAGGCTCAAAGGGCTTTTCAGGTTTTTGGCTTATTAATGAGCTAGTATTGTGAAATTAAAGAAGAAAAAAGAAAAAAAAACACAAAAGAAGCTTATTTGATGCTTAAATATGAATTTCTGAACAAGATCGATCTAAACTAAAATTAACCTAGTGTTAACAAAATTAGAAAGAAAATTAAGATGGAAAAGTGCAAGGTTTACTGAAACTGTTTTTAAGCTTTTTTCAAATAAGCTAGAAAGCTTACTTTTGAACTTTACAAGCTGAAATTTGACAATCAGCTACACATCACCTTGAACTAACCTAGATAAAAGGATTTCCAAATTTTTTAATGGAAAATGGAAAATTCAGAAAATGAATTAACCTATACTTAATGTTGTTGCTGTCATTAGTTGTTTGCTGATGCAGTGTGCAAGGAACTCAATATTCAAGCTAAACTTTTAGAACCTACACTTCACTAAAATGATCCTAAGTGAACACTAAACAACCTTGAACTCTAAATTGCTTTTAAAATCCTAAAATCTAAAACTCTTATGACTGAAATATGCCCTGGTGCTGGTAAGAGATTCTAACACCTAACCTTTTGGATTTAACAACCTAAACCTGGAAACCTATGTAGAACCTCATAAAATGACTACACTTAGCTTTGTGAAAAATTTAACAAGTTTACTTTGACTTTAAGAGTCAAATGAAGCTTTTACCAAACACACCTTAAACTAGCTGTCAAAAACTAAAGTAAGCTTAAAGTGTATTTAAAACTAGAACAGCTTAAACCTAATATCTACACTTACTAAAATTGTCCTACTTAAGCTAACTGACCTCTAAAATTACTAGCTTATTAGTAGGATTAAGCTAGTTACTCTATGTAGCTATAAGCACTAAATGACAGAATTATATAAGAAAGTGAGATTACTCAAACTAAATCTTATGAAAACTAAAAACAGCTAATTACAAAGCTTAAACAACATGATTGCAGAGAATTAAGCTAACTTTGAATAGAAATAAGCAAATGTTTAAAACTCAAACTAAGCTAAAATGAAACTAAGCAAATAGAACCTGAAAGTTATGGAGTCTCAGCACTAGGGCCACTCTTGTAGAGTGAGTGGCCTCAAATTATGAACCTAAGTGGCTTCCAAAGCCTCTAAACCAGAGCTTTAAGCTCAATAAGCTAGATTAGCTTATTTCTCCTTTAAGCTTCCAAAATGAACACAATTAAACTCAAATGGACATGATTAGATGTAAATGAGTAAAGCTGAGTTAATGAATGCTTTAGAAACAGTATTTGACTAAAATTGAGCTTATGAGAAAGAATAAGCTCAAACGAGCTTATTTAGAGCTTATTTGATAAATTCGACTTCAAATGTAAATCAAAGAACACAAAAACTTGTAAAATGAATTGATACAACTAGATTTGTCAAGTACAAGAAGGAAAGAAGAGAATACAAGAGCTTAAGACGAATTTGCTAAAAACTTGGAAATACAATTGCTTAAAATTGGAAAATTACAAAGTAAAAATTTAAAAACGAATTCAACCACGAAAAAGTGAGTCCTATGTGCTCTATTTATAGAGGAATGGTGAAGAGGAGGGAAGAATTCTAGAATAGTCCATTTAAATCTCGACCCTTGATCTCTTTTGGATCATTTGTAGCCGTTGGATTGGAGAAGTGATGTGTCCTGGCCAATGAGGTGTTGCCACGTGGGCGTTTGTGATTGGAGAAGGTTTATGAACAGGGCTGGGTTTTATAGAGGAGCGGGTGGTGGAGAAATTTGGGATTGGGTTGTGTGGAAAATTGGCGGGAAAGGTTGTTAGGTTGTTAGGTTGTTACGGGTTACGCGGCTTTCTGTTTGAATGTTTGGAAACATGGCACTTTTGGTCCCTGCGATTCACCCCGCCCATTTGTAGTTATAAAGGAAGTTTGAAAATGGCATAATCAGTCCTTGTGTTTTCCTCTTCTTTTTCTTCTTTTATAAATCTCTTTTCCACTTTTGGCAATTTTGGCCCTTTGAACTCTAAAACTTCAAATAAGCCCTTGAGACTTTGAGAACTTGTCACTTTCAGTCCTTTGACTTCAATTGGGGTCTTTGACTTTCTTTCTTTCTGTGTCGGGCTGATCCGGCTTTGATCTTTGGCTGATTCTTCACTCTTGTTCTTGTCTCTTTCGTTCCTTGTCGGTTTTTGACTGTTTTTGCTTCTTTTTGTCCTTGTAATCCTTTCCTGCACAATTAAACACAAAAGCACACTTTTTCTATTCTTTTGGCATTTTATTGGCTTTTATTTGGCAAAATCCCGGGTAATTTACATATACAATTTAGCATTTATCACCTTCTGATGTTTATCCATTTGAGTCTACGTGGAGAGTGATAAAGGATGTAAGATCATGTAGTTATTGATAAACAAGTTTTTGATTTTATCTTTGTTATGTAATTTTCTCTGTCTTATGCGTTACTAATATATTTTCAGGTTCGTGAGAAACTGATTACATTTTGGCCAATACTTACAAAAATGTTGCCTTGAAAGTTAACCAGTAGAGTGACGCCTCTACCTGAGGTTTACAGTTTCGGCCTTTTCTAATACCTTGCCATGCATTTTTTATCCTAATACTACAAGACATATTCGAACATACACTTCGAACCTACCTTACTATTCCCCTAAAGAATGATCAAACCCTCGGATTTACCTTTACTACACTACAACGGTTAGGTTCACTGCCTAGGAGGATTGTAAAACTTTTGTGGTTTTGCAAAAATCTGCATCAAAGTTTTTTGGCCCCTACGTGGAATAGTCTAGGTTTTGATCTATCTAGCTTAGGTCCTACTCACTAGATTCCCTAACAATTGAGATTTCAATTTCATCTTAGTTTAGCTTTCTTTGTAGTCAATCTTTTCTTCGAGCACATTGTTTCGGAAACCTCTTTAGTTTAAATTTCTCACAATGACCCATAGTACCATCAAGAACCCAATTGAACCATTCGAGAAACCCGAAAGAGAAATGCATAAGAAAAAAGCCACCAGTTGTCAACAACGAAATAAATCCTTAGCCATCGCTGGACAAAATCTCTTCGAAGAAGCCTCGTCTTTCATTAATTCTGAACCTAAAATAACTCCCCCAATCAAAAGCCTTCGAGAGCATTCCTCTCCTAACACATCCAGTTTTCTAAAACCAATCATTCTTCCTGAGAAAATAAGTTTTTAGACGCACAAGATTTCTTGTTGATCCAAGACACTTGCTCATTTCAGGGCTTAAGCACTAAAAATCCCATCCGTCATATAAGACACTTTTGGAGCATAGTGGATCACCTTCAAGCCGATGGGGCCACCAAGGATACGTCTAGACTCTGTTTCTTCCATTTCTCCTAAAAAAGTAAAGCCAAGGAATGGCTTGATAAGATATCTCCTAGGACGATCACTAGTTGGGAGCAGCTCGTCTCGAATTTTTAGATAAATTCTTCCTACTAGAACGAACCTCGATAATTAAGGATAAAATCTTGCAATTTTGCCAGGGGAAAGGGAGCCCATCAAGGACGTCTGGATTCGATTCCAAGACCTAATCTAACAAACCCCCATCATGGAATTAGCAAATGGTTGTTGGTTCAAACCTTTTATGATAACATTATTTCACGATGAGCGAAGGAGACTCGACCATTTCATACAACATCGATTTATCAATCTCAACATAGATGAGGGGTGGGAGCGTATTGAAGATTATGTTCAATACCAAGACGACATGTGGGAAGAACCATCTCCAATCGTAAACATATTATCCATTCCAGAAATCATAAAGCCCACCTTCTAGGGGCGTCTAAAAGCAGCTTTTGAAAAACTCTCATACCTCACAACTCTAACCAGAGGTAAAAGCTTGAGGATTTCATACCTCATATGCGAAATTTGTTGGGGTACTCATGAATCCTATGAATGTGACTCGAATTGGCCGCGCGAACAAGCATGTTTTTCTGTGGGAGACATCTGGGACGATCCCTCTCTTTTGAGATTCTATTAGAATGATGACATACCACCATGGGGAAACACGTGACGAAGGATGGAGGGAGAAGAAGGTCCCGATTGGGTCATTAGAAGCAAGTTTGAGGATAAGTTAGCCAACTCCATGCTTGAAAATGTTGCATCAACAACGAAATGACATGCATGAGAAATTCTCCTAAATCCTCTCCACCCTAGATGACGAAACAACTAACAAGGAACCCACCCTTGCAATTACAACTAGATCTAGAACTACCACTCGCGACCCTCCATATCCCAACCAACCAAACTCTGCGCCTATAGTGACCAATGAAACACCTGTTGAAGTAGAGGTACCTATTGAGAAGGAAAACCCAAACACTTCAAACCTATAAAATCCTTTGTCATCCACCCCCACCATCCTTCTATTCCTGGAAGCTTTGAATTAAACCTATAAAATCCTTTGTCATCCACCCAAACACCTATTGAAGCAGGAGAAGTTCTTATCGATCTTTAAGCATATAAATATCAATCTTTCTTTCCTAGAAGCTTTGAATCAAATGCCAAAAGGAGCTAAGGTTCTCAAAGATCTACTTTCTAACAAAGCAAAATTAGAGTGTTACCCTTATTGTGATCTTTTGATTCCTACCCTCCTATTTTTATATATTATATTAGTATTTTATATTAATATATTATATATCTTTAAAAGGGTGTAGTCAGAAGTGATCAAATGCCTTGGCAGACTTAGGAGCAAGCATTAATCTCATGCCATACTCCCTTTTCCTGAAATTGGGCATTTCAGAACTGAAACCTACCAAGATGAGTATCCGGCTTGCTGATAGGTCAATTAATTATCCGTTAGGTATATGTGAAAACCTATTAGTTAAGATCGACAAGTTCATTTTTCTAGTCGATTTCGTAATCCTAGAAATGGACGAGGATGCATCGGTCCCAATCATCTTGGGAAGACCATTCCTTTCCACGGCCCGCGCAGTCATCGATGTATACGATGGGAAGTTAAGCTTAAAGGTTGGTGAAGAAAGGGTCACCTTTAACATAGGAAAATCTATGAAATTTGCCTCATCTCAAGACGATTGTCTATACTTCGCCGATCACACTAACGAAATGGTGCAAGAACAATTGGATGACACCTTAGATCCTGATCGCAATTGGATCGACAACGAAGAGGGGGACGAGGCTAAAGAGGTGCAAGCCATCTCTTTCTACCTAAGAAAGGAACCAATCGAGCCTTTAGAATGGAAAATTCCAGAAAATAAGTTGAAACCCTCGATGGACAAGCCACCAAAAGTAGAGTTAAAAGCACTACCCGATCATTTGGAATACGCCTTCCTTCAAGGAGATGACAAACTCTTGGTGGTTATCTTCTCATCCCTATCCACTCTGCAAAACGGTAAACTCTTAAAGGTCTTAAGACCCTACAAAAAAAGCCATTGCATAGGGAATCTCGAATATTAAAGGGATAGATCCTTCTTTTTGTACTCATAAAATACTTATGGAAGAAGTATATAAGCCTTGTGTACAACCACAAAGAAGATTGAATCTAAACACGAAGGAGGCTGTGAAGAAAGAAGTTATCAAACTTCTAGATGCTGGTATAATTTACCCTATATCTGATAGCCCATGGGTGAGTCCGGTACAAGTGGTACCAAAGAAGGGTGGTATGACAGTAGTTAGGAACGAAAAGAATGAGCTCATCCCTCAACGCACTGTCACGGGATGGAGAGTGTGCATTGATTATAGGCAACTGAATGACGCAACAAGAAAATATCATTTTCCTCTTCCATTCATTGATCAAATGCTCGAATGACTCACCGGTCATGCCTATTATTGCTTTCTAGATAGATTTTCTAGTTACTTCCAAATTCCAATTGCTCCGAAAGACCAGAAAAAACAACATTTACATGTCCATATGGTACATTTACGTATCATAGAATGCCATTTGGATTATGTAATGCGCTTGCAACCTTTCAAAGATGCATGATGGCTATTTTCCATGAACTAATCGAAGACAGTATGGAAGTTTTCATGGATATTTTTTTTTGTTTTCTGAAGTTCCTTTGACCATTGTTTGTCAAACCTTGATAAAATGCTCACTCGTTGTGAGGAAACTAACCTAGTTCTTAACTGGGAAAAGTGTCATTTCATGGTCAAGGTAGGTATCGTCTTAGGACATAAGATATCTCATGCTGGGATTTAGGTAGATAGGGCAAAAATTAAAGCTATATCAAAACTTCCTCACCCTACTAACGTCAAGTCAATTCAAAGTTTCTTGGGTCATGCAGGGTTCTATCGTTGTTTCATAAAGGATTTTTCAAAATTTACACGACCTATGACCCAACTGCTAATAATGGATGCCAAGTTTGACTTTTTTAATGAATGTGTTGAGGCCTTCGAGACCCTGAAGAAGGAGCTAACTAAAGCTCCAATTATGGTTAAGCCAGATTGGTCTTTACCCTTTGAGTTGATGTGTGATGCCAACGATTATGCGGTAGGTTCCGTATTAGGACAAAGGAGCAAAAAGTATTTTCAGCCAATCTACTATGCAAGCTAAACAATGACCGAGGCTCAAGAGAAGTATACTACCACTAAGCAGGAACTCCTGGTTGTTGTTTTTGCTTTTGATAAATTTAGGCAATATATCGTTCTTTCTAAAACAATCGTCTACGCCTACCATTCTGCTCTTCGATATCTATTTTCTAAACAAGATGCAAAGCCTCGTCTCATTCGTTGGGTACTTCTCTTACAAGAAATCGACATCGAGATCCGAGAAAAGAAAGGTGTGATCCGTCTCCGAATACACTATACATAAATATATAGTATAAGGATAGGACAATTATAGTATAGTAAGTATTTTCCGTCGGGTTCAAGATAAATGCTTTTAACCAAAACGTTATATCAAAAAAACCTACCGGGTCGTTTTCCCTCGACGAAGCGTGAATTGAAAATCGGTTAAATTCGTGATCGCGCGTTTTGAATGGTTTCAAACTTTTGAATTGATTATCTATTTCTACAATTAAAAGCACATAGATCATATAAAGAAAAATTAACGACTAAGCAATAAAACAATTAAGCATAAAAACAATAACGGGAATTAGAGAAAGGTAACAATTAAAACCTAAATTATCTAAAATTAAACCTAAGATGATTATTTTAAACTTTTCCTAATCCTAATTACTAATTTGTAAGAAAAAGCTAAGGAAATCCTAAACCGAGGGTGCTTAAAGTTAAAAACGAAGAAAACGAGAACGGGGATCAAATCCCGTTTTTTAAAAAGTGCAGTTCTTAAATTTTAACCCTACGAAAGTAAATTTAAATCCTAAGCCTAAAATATGATAAAAGAAAATTTTATAAAAAAGAATTTTAATTTTTTGATTATTTTTCTATTTTTATGCTTTTTTAAAGGTTTTAACAAAAATAAATGATTAAAAATACCAAACTATGAATTAAAATTCTAAGAAAATTACTAAAAATAGATTAAGCTACAAGGAATGCAGGAAAAATACTAACTAGGAGAATGCTTAAATGAATAAGCCTAGAAAAATCTATAAAGCACGCGAAGTGCTTATTATAAAAAGAACTCAAAAAGGTGTTAAATGAATTGTTGTTGCACCTTAGGACGTAAAAGTCCCAAGGGCGCAGTGGTAAGTGAGTGTGGTGTTGAGGTGTATAAAAGGTTGAGGAGGGTAGAGGTCCAGGGTTCGAGCCTTGCTCACCCTGGATTTCCCCTCTTCCTTTTTTTTTAGTTTTGCAAAAACTTTTAAAAACAAAGTTATATAACAGATGAAAATAAGCAAAATCTATAAAAGAAACTTTTTGTGAAAGCTAGTAAATAAGCTGGAAAATAGATTTTTAATCAGACATATTATACTTAAAGGATAAAAGCTTTTGAATTAAAATTAAAGAACCTAAAAAACTAAAATAAGCTAAAACCTGAGCAAACAAGGCTATAACTACTCTATAACTACTTTAGTAAGAAAGTCTAAGCTAAAATTATGCAAAAACAATAAGCCATAAGCTGAAAATTCAAATAAGCACTTTTGCATAAATGGATTGCCAAACAGACCCAAAGGGCAACTTTGAGCTTAATTCCAAACAGGCTAATGGAACCTTATGGCAATAAGCTCTATACCTATTTAAAGCTCATCTTAAAAGCTACTTAAATCAACAATTGAAAAACAGTTTGAAAACAAAATAAGCTAAGAAAAAGTTGAATGAAAAAGGCAGTTTGACTCGGTATATGCTGAGTGTTCTTTTTGGTTTTCAAAAGATAAAAGACAGATTTTAAGCTTAAAAACAAATCGACTAATAAACAAATTATTCTAAAATAAGCTCAAATAGATCTAATATGACCTAAAATCTACTTATACTCTGAATTTCAAATCCTAACAACTACTTTTACCATCTAAAATATAAGTTAGAAAAAGGCCATAAGGCTCATTTGACAGCTGATGCAGTTGACCTCAAAACACAAAAAACATTAATTACAGACTTAAGACTTGGATCGAAAACCTTTTAAACACTAAGTAAAGAGCATTTAAATGAACAACTTAAGCTTAAACAGTTCTGAGCTTGTAATGCATTTAATCTTGAGCTTATAGCCATAGATTTAATCTTTAGGCTCGGTAAAGGTTAAATGGGTTTATATAATTAAGTTAACGACCGTTAGTCCTCAAAGGTTAACAAAGTAATAAAAGGACTAACGTGTTATTCATTTTAATGCATTTTAGTGAAATGGTTTAACAATAAGGGACCTTCTGGTATTTTCAAGGTTTTGTGAGTTGACCAAGCTTTGACCATGGTTGACTTTTGTTGACCTTTGCTTGATAAATATCCGGCTCTTGTGCACTCTTTTCGTTCTCGTGTTCGTTTTTGCCCGATTTTGGCTCTTTTCTTGTGATATTTGCAATATCCGTACCTACACATTTACAAAATACACATAAAGTATAATTATGCACATTTTCATCTTTTAAGGGTTATTTTTGATTTGGCAATCTTAACATGGAATTGGTTTATTCTTGGTCATTTAGCAACCAAAAGGCCTTAAAAACTTGACTTAGCAACCTAAGCTTAGATAAGTTAATTAGCGATTTGTACGTAAGCGTGTGTTAGTTAGTCAAAAGAGCAACCTCTAGGCTAATTAGTGATACTTGGCAACCTAAGATCACATAGGTCGAATTGTGTATGATATTGGTAGTCATAATGTTTTATGCTTATGTTTATGTTTGATTGAGCAACCTCATAGACATTGGCCATAGGTATAAATGGGCGAGGGGATGTGAATGCTTAACCAAGCAATTTAATATTCATCATAGAACCGGTCAATAATTATTCTTCAAAATTAAACACACATATTTAGGGGGCGTGAATTCTAAGTGAACACATTTTGCTTCTCTTGAGTTTTCTTTAATTCGTTCTTATTTTATTGGTTGTTTTATCTTTATTCAAGTAGTTTAATTTAGTCAAAAACCCCTCTCTCAATTATCAGATTTTCTTGCTTTCATAAAATAAAAAAGCACAAAAATATTCCTCCCTCAATCGTTAGACCTATTCGACATACTCTTTGATCCTATCTCACTATTCCCCAAATGAACGATCAATCCCCTGGACTTACCTATACTACACTACAACGGTTAGGTCCACTGCCTAGGAGGATTGTAAAACTTTTGTGGTTTTGCAAAATTCCGCATCATGAAACACCTTTGGAATGTGGCTTCAAGGAAAAAGTCTCTTTAGGTCGAATGGATCAATGTGGTAAAACTGAAAATGAGAAGTATTTAGGATCTGGCCGTTGACTCAAAGGATAGTTGGGGATGAAAATGTTTGCTAAGTCTCAGAGATTGGGTAGGAAGTCATATGAGGTACAAAGTTAGTGATGGAAAGAGTATCAGTGTTTGGCATGATAAGTGGAATGATGGTGATTCATTATCAAAAAATATCAGCAAGAAAGAAATTTATTATGTTGGATTTCATGATCAGGACAAGCTTGTTGATGTTATGAACACTGAAGGGTGGCAATGGCCTACTAACTGGTCAGTCAAATATCCTTGGCTTAACAAAGTAAAAATCCTAATTATTAATAACTATCCTGATAAGGCTGTTTGGATGGATAGTAATGGAATTTTAAGGATTTTTTCAACCAATACTGTTTGGAAGGATGTAAGAGGAAATAATGCAAAGTTTACCTGGTATAACCTTGTTTGGCATCCAAATTATATCCCTAAGCATACATTCATCCTCTGGCTTGCTGCAAAAGAGAAGCTATATACTCAAGACAAAATTTTAAAATGGTATCCAAACAAGGCCTTTGAATGTAGCATGTGCAAAAAAGGTCCAGACTCCCATGAACATTTATTTTTTAATTATGATTATGATAAAGAAATTTGGAAGATGATGTGTGGTATTGCAAGACTGAATTTACAAAATGATAAATGGAAAAATATCCTGGATGAAATGAGCAATGGAAGTAACAAAAGGAGTGTTTGGGGAGTTATCAGGAAACTGTGTTTAGCTGCTGCAGTTTATTACATCTGGCAAGAAAGAAATTTGAGGTTGTTTAATAATTGTCAGAGAGATGGGAAAGAGTTGTTTATCATAATAATTAAGGAGCTTAGTTAGAATCTCTTGTATGAATGTTGGGCATGTCCACACTCTTTTTTCATTATCATGGTGTAATTACTGTTAAGGATTATGTATTGAGAGGTCACCAAATTATTAAACTTTTGTCACTTAGACCACCCATTTATCAAAACTAACTTATATGCCACCTATTTATGTGTTTGCTTTCGTTTATACCAATTTTGTATAATTTTTTCTAGAAAATCTTTGAAACAACGAAAATTAAACTAATATGTGACTTTTTAAAACAACACAAACAACTTTTGAAATGTAAAACATCATTTTTACACATTATCTTACTCGAAAGCGATTTATGATAAATTAACAAATGTTTTACGTTTGAATTTCTAATTTTATTGTTTTGATATGTTAAGTTAGCTTTGTCCTTCCAATTGTACACATTTCCAGCAAGAAATTGAACGAGATCGGTATAAACGAAAGAAACACAAATCTGGGTGGCCATAAGTTAATTTAAATAAATAGGTGACCTAAAAGAAAAAAAACTTAATAGTTGGACGGTCTCCACATACATAATCCCTTACTGTTATTATTAATAGATCTTCACCTTTTTCACCAAAAAATGATTGAAGTAAAAACGATTATTTACTTTTCAAAATCGTTATTGGTAATATGTACTTGAATTAAGAAGAACCCGAAATCAACTCGTATAACAATCTAAAGTTGAAAGCTCGAAACGAGCTTAACAATTTCGTCTAGTACCTTGTTAAAAGATTAACCCGTTAATATCGATCGTTGAAGTTGAAAGCTCGAAACTAAGTAATTAACCCCGTATCTGTAAGTTTTCTAACAAAACTTGGTAGCTCAGTAAACGTTGACTCGATTGGTAAAAAATCGATCCCACCACATTAAGTGTTTTATTTTATGGTTGATTCTGAATACGATGCGTTAACTAGTAGTAGTATTAGATTGGGCCATATTAATTATCAATTTGTCAACCATTGAAATATTTGCATAAACCCAAGAATATTGCGTAATTTGATTATGAGTTAAGTACATTTTTGGTCCTTGTGGTTTGGTGCATTTTGTTCACTTATTGTGTCCCACAAATAAAAAAAAAGTATTGTTTGAGTCCAAAAACACAAAGATTTCGTTTCACATTTGGTCCAAAAGACATAGTTTCGTTACACTTAATGGTCCAAAGACATAAGTTTCGTTTCACTTTTAGTCAAAAAATATTAGTGCAAAATCAGCGGGATTGGACTAAAAGTGGACCAAAACTATGTTTTTGGACCAAAACCAAACCTTTTTTGAATTTTAGACCAAAAATGAAATCGCACCAAACCACAAGGACCAAAAATGTACTTAACTCTTTGATTATAAGGGGACCATGTTTCACCTGTGAAGATCTAGTTGAAATATAATTATGTTTTAATCAAATCCAAATCCATTTCGGTGACGTAGATATATCCTGGATTATAATCGCATTTAGAAATCAAAATTCCATGTTTTGTAGGTTTGCGGTACCATATATGTGGTGCGAGATGTATTCTAACTATATGGTTATAGGTACAAATCTCGCGTGGGACAACATGTGACTAATATATATAGTTGATGACGTAACATGTGTAACAGGCCTTTGGGTCTGGACTACATAAGTTACGCATGGGCCCAAGCCCAATAAAACAATCACAAGGCATAATTGACCAAAACTAAGCCCAAACCAACTGGCTACGGCCCAGAGACAGCAAGACGGACGGAAGGCTCCCAGAGGACGCTTTCGCAAGACAGCGGAAGTCCGCCAGGCAAGCCTAAGTCCGCAAGTCATGATTATAAGTGGATCCTTACCCGATAAGGGTCCCACTTCAGCCCACTAACACAAATAAGCGAAATATTAGGAAAACATAATATTTGGCTCACCTATAAAAAGGGGTACTTTGGCACCCCACAAGGTACGATCTTCTGACCACATTTTCACATACACATACTCTGACACTCTCTGATAAACATGTTTACTTACTCTCACGTCGGAGTCCAATCGTGGGGTCCGTCCCAACGGTAAGACTAATGATTTACTTTCAACTGTGCAGGAAATCATCTCATTATTTGATTCAGTACAAGATCTCACTATTAGGCCCGGTCCAATAACCATCCAAATCCATCATTTCAGCCCGTAACATATTTTGTACTAACAAGTTGGCGCCATCCGTGGGACCAAAAATACAACCGCGTTTCCTAAAATACTCTCAATGAGCACTAACGAACAAACTCCCCTTAGCCAGCCCACTTCGTCGTGAGGAATACGCTAGGGAAGGAGCCAGTCCTGCAGGATCCAGGCAGGCCTATTTCCGATGAAGCCCTGCGGGAATACTACGATAGGAACTACCATCAGATTCTACCAGTCATAGCTGAAAAACTGCACCAAGAGAAGGTGCAACAAGAAAAGCTTAAAGCAGTAAAAGCTCGTCTCAATTTTGAGGAGACCTTACATTATTCCGAGTTAGGAACACCAATCAGAAGAAGGGGTCTCAAGGAAAGGCTTGGATCAAGGTATGTCCGTAGCCGATCCAGAAGTCCTGAGCCAAGGCATGGCCGCTCCGAGTCACCTAAGAAGAAGGGTTCGAAAAGGAAAACGGTGTACAAAAGGTTGGAAAAGGGTGTGTTCCACAGGCTCGAAGACAAGGGGAAGAATGTATTCATGCACTCAGACGACTCAAGGCATTGGTCACACCAAAGTATCCGTAGAGACACTGAAAGTTGCCACAAAAGTTCTCGTTCAAAAGCAACTGAATCCGCTTCCGAGAGACGTTATAACAAAAGGGTATCCTCGAGAAGAACGGAGGAGTTGTTAGAAAGTGAAGGTAGTGTGAGAGGTCATTGGAAGTCAAAATTAAAAAGGCAAAAGTCGAGCATTGAGGACGATCTATCCCAACCATAGGTATGTGAAGAAACAGATCCTTTCACTCCCCGGATCCGTTACTTTGATTTCCCAAAGACCTGAATGCCTAGTCACATCAAGACATATGACGAAAGCGAAGACCCAGAAGACCACTTGAAGATTTTCCAGTCGGCTGCTAACACGGAACGATGGGCAATGCCAACATGGTGTCACATGTTCAATTCTACACTTACTGGAAATGCCAGAGTATGGTTTGGTGACCTCCTCAAAGAATCAATTGATAGCTATGATAACTTAAAGAAAACATTTTTAGAAAACTACCTCTAGCAGAAAAAATGCATTAAAGACCCTGTTGAAATCCACAACATCAGGCAGAGAGACGAGGAGTCTACGTAAGAATTCGTGCGGAGGTACAAGCTTGAATGCAGGGACGTGAAGGGAGCTTCGAAATGCATGAAAATCTTCGGATTCATGTACGGAATCACCAATCCCGAGCTAATCAAGCGACTACATGACAAAATTCCTAAGTCAGTAGACGAAATGATGAGGGTAACTACAACATTCCTCCGAGGAGAGGTGGCAGCCTCTAACCGTGAACGAAAGAAGTCATTCCTGTCATGGAAACAGCAAGAAGCTAACCAAAAGTAAAATTTCAAAAAAGGAGGCTTCCGGAACCAACAAAGGTCAGAAAGAAAGCAAGATCGGTTTACACTACTTACAAAAATCCCAAAGAGATTTTCGCTTTAGACAAAAAAAAATTCAAAGCTCCGCCACCAATGACAACCCCGTTGAGAAATGGAACGATGCAAAATTTTTTGAGTTTCATGGTGAAGTATGGCATAACACAGACGAATGTATGCACCTAAAGAAACAGATTCAAGAAATGCTCAAAGCAAGAAAGTTGTCACATTTGATCAAAGAGCTCAAACAGAACAACGGAAAGGAGCAACCTAAGGTAACAAAAAAAGGATAAACTTCTGGGAAAGATAAAGCATTAGCTATCTTAATGGTTCAGCCTTGGGAAAGGGTGGCTAGACAAAGGTGTTAATACAAAGTAAACCGTAAAAAAGTTTATCTTTATATTTTACGATCTCACTTTGTTTTGTTGATAACAAAACATAAACTTATCAACCAACAAACTCTAAACGTTACTAAGCCAATAGTTTTCTAACACACCAAAACACTTTATAAAAACAACATTCTTCTCATTCACAAAACCTATCTTGCAATTTTCTAAAAATGATCTTAAACACCTTTTTCATAAACTTTACCCTAAATACAAAATATTTTTTCACAAAAAATATTTCCTCATAAAACTTCCTTCCCACTCATAAAATCTGATCAAAAGATTCTCTTTATTATTATATTAGTTTAAATGTTAAAAAGTCAAAGCTTATTTCTGAGTACTGTTTGCCGGTGCTCTCAACTTTACATACCGGTGCCTTTGGGAAACAGCACCGGCAGTTCCGGCAAACAGTAAAATGTTTGGCTATAAATACCAACTCATTTCTCTTGATTACACACACTTCTTAATACAATTCTCTTTCTAAATAATCAGTGTACAACTGATCTTCTATGTCTACTTCTCACTTGTTCTAGGCATTTATCCTTTTTAACATTTTTTCTTCTCTCTAGATTTGGTTACCACTGATCTTCTCCTATATTCTACTCTGCTCTAATGCTTCTTGTAGATCCTTCATGACGTTGTCGTGACGACACCAAAAGGTCTTCTATGGACAAGCTCGCCAAAATCTCTTGAAGCTTGGATCTATCTTCCATCTTGTGGCAAGGTTCTATGTCTCAAGATCTTCTTCATCTTGTCTCTAATCTTCAAACAAAATATCTTAGAAATGTCTAGATTTGGTTTGGTGACGTTGATGTCAAAATAATATATATATATGTATGTTTGGTACCTAGTAGTGGACAAGTATTGGTGATGTGACGAAGGGTTTAGGATTTGAATAAGGGGTGTTGTAATGTGTAGTGGAAAATGGTGAATGGTTCTAATATGTGGAACCCGGTGTTTAACTTAGCATTGTGAAAATGATTAAGTAACGTTGTGTGGCTTCTCTGCCGGTTAAAGGAGATTTGGTGATTAGTGTATTCGAACTCTCGAGTAGGTGACTCGGGGAGTGGAGTAGGGCAAGGAAGGAGTCCTTGTAGCCTGGTTCGTGTGATAGTACACACTTATATAGCAACCCTAATACAGATCCTAACCGAATGCCCTTGACCAAGGCAAAAGGTCAGATTCAACTAAATACACTTTTGTGAAAATAAATAAAAGAAAATAAAAGTTAATATTTTAATGTGAAAACTATTCAACCCCCCCCCCCCCCCTTCTAGTTTCCACAATTGGTATCAGAGGCAGGTTACTGAAGATTTCAAAATATACTGTATTTTTTGAATCTTCAAAATCAAAACAATTTAAAAAAAACATATTGCATATGCATAAATATTCCTCTATACATATTTGTTGTTCTTGCAAAGCTCAGGAATAATGGATCTAATGAAAGATATGTTGCTACTCAAATTCGTAGCTGATCCAGGTCGCCGGAACCACCGGTGCTATTGTCCAAGAGCACCGGCTCAGTTTTTTCGACAGCACCGGCTGACTGATGTGTATGTTGGGCTTATGCATTTTTGGGCCTTAATCAAATGTTTAATTGTGGGCTAGACCAAATTGGTTCTCAACCATTTCTAAACTTATTTTTGCAAAGAAATATATATATATATATAAATAAAATATATATATATATATATATATATATATATGATCTTGACATCGGGTATCTTCTCAAAAATGACCTTCATGGCCGATCACTATAGATCTATACATATTAAGCTGCGGAAAGGTTTAGGCCAAGTAACGTTTTATAACTTATTTATAGTGACATATCTCTTTTAAAAGAGACCTATGATCTAGATTATTCATGACCGATTTGATAAGAAACTCAAAAATGTCAGCCAAGGATCAAATTTTTTTTTCCTCGTCTCAAAATTTTTCTTGCATAGACTTTTCTCTGCTATTCATTTTCATAAATAAAGGGATCGATATGTGCATATATATCCACTGCTTGTCCTCATTTCATCAGTGCATCTAAAAAGGTACACAAATCCTTTCTTAAATCTTGTCTATGTGATTTTTTGAATATGTGATATATATTCATTGTGAATCATGAAAGGTACTTGTATATACGTAAAAATATAATAAATATGTATATATATATATATATATATATATATAATATATAATATAAATAAAGTTGATCTAGGTCGCTGGAACCACCGGTGCTATTGTCCAAGAGCACCGGCTGAGGTTTGTCGACAGCACCGGCTGTCTGATGTGTATGTTGGGCTTATGCATTTTTGGGCCTTAGTAAAATGTTTTATAATCTTAATTTTGGGGTAGACCAAATTGGATCTCAACCTTTTCTAAACTTATTTTTGTGTCAAAAAAAACTATGTTCTTGACATCGGGTAACTTCTCAAAACGACCTTCATGGCCGATCACTCTAGATCTATACATATTAAGCTGCGGAAAGGTTTAGGCCAAGTACGTTTACAAATTTATGTATAGTGACATATCTCTTTTAAAAGAGACCTGTGATCTAGATGATTCATGATCCGATTTGATAATATCTCAAATATGTCAAGCCATGGTTTCATAAAAAAAAAATTCCTCGTCTCAAAAATTTTCTTGCATATACTTTTCTCTGCTATTAATTTTCATAAATAAAGGGATCTTGTGCATATTATCCACTTGCTTGTCTTCATTTCATCGGTGCATCTAAAAAGGTATACAAATCCTTTCTTAAATCTTGTCTATGTGATTTTTTGAATATGTGATATATATTCATTGTGAATCATGAAAGGTACCTGTATATATGTAAAAATATAATAAATATGTATAAAAAGAAATTTTTTAATAAATTTTCTTTATTTCAACTGTGTCCTCTTCCGGTGCCTTTCATTTTGCAAGCCGGTGTCATGTAATGAACAGCACTGGAAGAACCGGCCAACTGCAGAATAAAACGTCTTGTTCTTCTTTTCTATCTTCTCACTGTTTGAAAATTTTATACTCCCAATAAACACCATTGATGATTTTTTGAAGTCCTTTGACCATTCCTTCTTCCTTTTATCAAAGTGATACATTGTAAGTATTAATCAACACTTATTTTCTTACTATCTATCTTAATCAATTAGTTTATGTTTCTCAAATTTTTTATGAACCCTAAAATGAAACAATAACTTAAATCAACTAATTAGATATGTAGGATAACTACAATTGGCTTTTAATATGGGTCGAGATTAAGAAAACAATCCATGCACGTTTTTAAATCAATCTGAGCCGAATTGTTAATACCCGTAAAAACTTATAAATTTCTTAAATAAAATTTTCTAAAACCCTCTATATTTTCTGTTATCAATAGGTGTATCATGCCAAGCTCACGAGATGTTGATCATCACGACACCGCACACTACATCCCCATGTATCATCGTACCGGAGGTTTTACCGGTCATGAAAGGGAGATTTACAAATCCCTTGTGAATCGCCTTTTTCATGAAGGTAGAATCGTACTTCCCGACTTTCTAGAAAGCGAACCAAATCTTCGCACCACTTTCGCGGCTATTGGTTTTGATTGTCTTCTCGACATTAACGAACAAATTTGCCCTATATTCGTCTTACAATTTTACAAAAGTGTCCGGCTCATTCGAAACCTAAATGGAACTCTTTGCATTGGTTTTGTCATAGACAATGTAGAAACCGTCCTCACCCTCGAGAACTTTGGCCGAATACTTAGGATTCCTTATGAGGGAGTGTGCCTATACTCTTCCGAATGGTCTATCTCATCTCTCCAAAGAAGTTGTGATCCCCATCCCAATCTCTATCCTCCTCCTCACGAGGATCCATCATTAGTTCGTGATGCCTTGTTTCATCCAAGAACCGAGCCAAAAACTCGCACCATCAAAAGTGATAGCGTAACTCTCGAACCTTTTCAAATGATCAACAACGAGCTTAGGGAAAACTTCAAAAAATGGGAGATTATCCTTAGTGATAATGCCATTAGCCTCACCGGTCACAAAGATCATCCCAACGTCTCCCTATGTTACATGCTCTATTGTCTCGCCAACGGCAAACCTTTCAATCTTGCCTATTTTATCGCTCATCGAATGGTAAGTGTGACTCAAAGCTCACAAATGACTCTTCCCTATGCCATGCTTCTCACAAGACTCTTTAAGCATGTCCAAACCAATCACCCTTATCCATTGCCCGGTGAATTCTATCTTGTTGATCATGTGATGATTCCCCTCTCAAGCAAAAGAGTATATCGTTTCAAAAATAAAGGTAAGAGACCACGTCTTCCAACTCCAACTCCTTCTAACTCTTCCGGGTCTTCCCAATCACCTCCAAATCAAGGAACTAGTACCAATCCAAGTGGTGATCCCATTGACAACTACACTCTTGACCCTATTGCCTACATGAACCAACTCCCGCAAATTGAAGGAGGAGAATCCCCAGAATTCAAGCAAACCAAGGGGTTGTTCAAGTGTCTCTTCCATTTCCTCTACAAGAAAAAGTAAGGAGTGATGTCCGGAAAAACATTTTATGATTTGGTATGTTCCTAAAACTACTTTGGATTATGTATGATTTGGTACAATGTTTTGAACTATTATGTTTGGATCATTTCCGTCCTCATTAGTATTGAGAGGACGTTTGGATATTTTCATATGTAATAACATATGATTATCTTTGGATATCCTTTGCATCATTCTACCTCTATTATGGTTTCTACATGTGTTTGTATGTGCAAATATGCTATGAAATGGCTTGAGCAAAATCCTAGTTTTCGTTTAAGGGGCGTTTGGCTAGCTCTCATTTCTAGGTCTAGCAAAATAGGAATAGGCTTAACTCTCCCTAATCATGCTTAAAATTGAGAACATTAGCTTCCTGCATATTCACTCTAGTGTCTAGATTAAGAGTACCAAAGCTTGGCCAATATAGTTCATCATCTGCACTGGCCGGTGCTCTTTGCAGCAAGCCGGTGCTGTTTGGCCAAAGGCACCGGCCAGCCGGTACTACAGTAAGCGTTTTGCCATTTTTGAGGTTCCAACTTTTCAAACCAAAGTCATAAACATGCTCATTAGACTTGCCTCATTACTGCTAGGTAGTTGGTTTTGCCTTGTTTGACCTTAAAATGGGTTATAATGATTATGTTTAGTGAAAAAGTAGTGGTTTAAGCATTTAATGTTTTGCATGCATTTTGATTATAAATTAGGGGTTTGAAAATCATCTTCCTCACCTCTCACAAACTGCAAATCTTCTCTATACATCCTATTCTTACATTCAAAAACAACAATGGCCTCAAGTGCGTGCTCCTCTACTCAAAATCCACCCAAAAAGGCTCCTAAAGAAGTCACCTACATTGATCTCACTTCCAATGAGGCCTCACCACAACAACACCATGCCACAATCGACACCACCCTTGCACTCACAATTCCACCACCTATGCCGAACATGGTAGAGCCTTTTGCATCACCTTTGGCTCCAAGAGCCCTTGTCTTCACCACTCCACCAAACACCCCCAATGACCCTCATCCCTTTCTTTCTTCCTTGAATAATGCTCCACCACGACCAACGAACCCATCTCCCCATGATAAGTGTAAAATACACATATCTGTTAACACTAAAAATGACCCTAAATGACCGCCTCTTCTTAGTATTTGGTTATAAGGCATATAATATTGCATAAGGACACACAATCGTTTAGTTTGGGGAATTTTGATATGTGTGAAATACACATATCCGTTTATACTTCAAAAGGCCCAAATAAGCCCAAAACACAGTGAAAATGGCAAAAATATGCTTGGTTTGTGTTTGTATGTGTGCAGGTACGGATATATCAAAAATCACATGAAAACCATCAAAAACGAGCAAACATGAACACGAGAACGGAAGAGTGTACGAAAGTCGGAAGCCAAAGTCAACCCTTAGTCAACCCTCAGTCAACCCTGGGTCAACAGAAGTCAACCACAAAATGACAAAATCCTAAATGTTCCAAATCAATCCCTTAACTTTTCAAAAGTTACACAAATAGTCCCTAACTCTTATTGGGCCCTTAAACCCTAGCCTAATACCCCTTTTATAAAACCACAAGAGCCATTCATGCCATTTTTAAAAAGTCCTTTTAATACTACAAATGAGATAAACAAAAGACAAGGACCATTCTTGACAATAGGCCAAAGTTTAAAACGAATTTAACCTTTTCAGTTAAAAAATGGCGCTAAGAAGGGAGCACTATTCACCGTCTCCTTTAATTTTCCTAGCTGTCAAAATCAAAGGGCTTTTCTAGATTGAGGGGTGATTTAGACCATTTAAGTGATGGAGAACGCAATGGCATGGTCAAATCAGTCTAATCAAGCACTCTTATTGGCTAACTAAAGCAAAAATCACACGTGGCTATGGCAAGAAGCACAGGGGTAGATGGATTTTACACTAAGGGCTCTCACACAACAAACACAAGACCTCACAATGGATTGCCACGTTGGCAATCCGTGTGATCCCAAAGAGAGATCCAGCGGCTCTTAATCATTTGCCAATGATTGAATGATTGAATGGTGGGGATTCAAAGGAGCGTGTGCAGCAAGGCACAGCCTAGAAGCTTCCCTGGAGTACTATAAATACCCTCACCTCTCACACACATAGCATCTCTTTTTCATGTAATTTTTCTGTTTAGCTGAAGCTGAAGGTTAGTTTTCATTTAACTTCTTTTTGTCATTTAACTCCTAGTTAAAAAAGTGCTTATTAGTGTAAACTGCTTAATTGCTTAATATGTTTGCTTATTAGTGCTTATTTACTTTTAATCTAGCTTATTAAGTATGTTTGATCATCTGTGTTAGTTTTTTATACAATAGATCTTGTTATAGCTTAATTTGTCTTAAAATCTATAAAAACCAAAAAAAGTAGTTAGCATAAGCTTAGATTCTAGATTTAGCTTAAATGGTTAATGATTTATGTTTATTAGGTTAGTTACTTGCTAATTAGCATCTGGTACTTAAGTTTAGTTCATTAGATCTTAAATTCAATAGCTTAATCATAAACCGTCTTATGTTAAGGGGTGTTTGGAATTAGTTGTTTTGACCTTAAAAAGTCAAAGGAATTTGTGCAATTTATTTGAGACAGATTTGATTTCATTTAAAATCATTAGGAAAAGAGTTTTTTGAATTTAGCTTTCAAAAATCAAAAAGTTAAGGCTATTTTATATGTGTCTGCACCAGGGGAGATTTCTCCTTTTGCTTTGATTGCTAATATTTGAATCAAGCCTTTTAGGCTTAATTTGAGTTTGTAGTTTACTCAAGCATACTCAATAGAGTGTATAGTGTGAAGGTGTTACTCTCTTAGTAACCTGCATTTACCCTTGCCTCTTTGTCATTAGCATATGCAGTAGTAACAAAAGTTACTACTGCTGATTTATTGGTTTAATTTAGGCTAGTAGTTGTAGGATTTAAGGTCTTAAATTCTGTAGGCTTTTAGTTTATATGTAGCTTAACTTAGTTTAAGACTTAATTTTCATTTTCAAACTTATTTGCCTATGTACATTTAGTCTTAAAAAGTCATATAAAAGCCAAAAAGCCAAAAATAAGTAGTTTAGATAACTTTCTTAGTAGGGCTTAATTAGGATTCATTAGTTAGCTTATCCTCAAAAGTTTAGCTTCTGAATTTGCTTATTAAGCAATTGAGCTTTTCTTAAATTTGAGTTTTTTTGAGTTTATTCATGAGTTAGCTGATTTAATCCTCAATTTCAGTTAGCTTTTAATATTTTTTAGTTAAGTAGCTTATTAAAAATAGCTTGTAGACATCATAGGGATTTTAGAATAGTTTTTGGTTTTGAAAATGAGCTTAAATTAAGTTGTGTGCAAGCTAATAAGTCAAAACTAGCTTTTTGTTCTTTAAAACCTTAGTTTCTATAAACAGCTTTTTCTAAGGCCGTTTTAGAGCTTATTTTTAATTTTTAGCTTATATTGTCTTTATTAAAAGTTTTCAAAAATGTGTGCTTTATAAGATTTAGCTTTTGGATTTTAAAAATTTTCAAAATAAAAAAAGTGCAAAAAGGGGTTTATGTGATAGCCAAACTTAAGGATTTTATTGTTTTTGTTTTCAAGTTATGTTAAAGTTTGTTATCTCAAGTTTACGCATATTATATTGAGATCTTATGAACAAACACTTGTTTTGGATCATTTTGAATGGATTTATTTTATTACCATTTCCGTATTTTCCGTTCATATACATTATGGATTATGATCATGATCATGTAGAAAAGCTAATAGTATAATTATTAGGGGTACAATGTCAATAGCGATGCTAGTGACTATGTTAGTTTGCGTTAGTGATTCTATATGATTGTGGTGAAGGTATGAAATCAACATGGCCAATCTAATGTAGTACAAAGCATAAATAGTTATATGGTCAAGTGGGAGAATGTTAGACTTTTCTATAATATGGCCTATATTATCTATGCATTAGAATATTGTATATATTAATGTTGATTTACATTGGTAATATAATGATTTACTTACCATAATGTGACTCCTAATGTTTTATATTATGTTTTATGTTTTATATTAAGTCTTGATGGGAGACTTAACCAATTATAGATTATATTATGTTTTATAATCTTTACTTAAGTTGGAGTTGATCTCTATCTTAATCTCTCACTAAAATAAGGGATTAGTCCACCCCATAACACATACAAAATTACATTCCATCATCTTGTGAGAAGATTGAGTAGAAGATCAAAATTCCACTAGGTGTTCCATGGCGTTCTCTATTCTCAACTCAAGTAAGTTTTCTGTTATGTTTACCATTTGATTTGATTGTCGATATGTTTATGTTAAGCATGATTATTAGGAATTAATATTAATAACATACCACTAGATCAAAAGGCCTTATGCGAAATAATTCATAGTTTAATTGGGCCTTATGAGCGTCTGTAATAATCTTATTTAAGAGCTTAACTACTTGATACTGTGAATATATATGTTTGAAACCCAAGTTATTATTGGATGTTTTTATTTAGAAAGTTATGTTTATTTTGAAGTCTATTTTCAAGTATTCTTTTAGGAGGTTATATGATAAGTTTTATCATAATAGGATTAGAATGTCCTAATTAATATTCTATTATGATTGTAGTTTTTGTATTGTAAATAGGGGTTAAGTTTAAGAGTTTGTTACGTTTTTTAATTCAAATTTGATATCAATAAAAAAGCGAGAATTGTTTTCTCAAATCATCTAGCCCATTAAACCATACTACTTCATCCTAAAGTTCGACAATACTTAATTGTCTATAACCTGTAAGCTCACACTACATCAGTTGGTATTCAGATCTGATTCTTATTCCAGGATTTGTGATCTCAATTGTGATCTCAATTACAAATGCAATTTTTTTAAGTCAAGTAATTCTACAATCTTTGTCTTATTCAGCTTACACAAAATCTAGTTTGATTACGTTATTATTCTCTTGATTTCTATTCTATTTAGCATTAAGAAAAAAAATTTATTGTTTGTTTTTGCTGTTTAAATTCGACAATGCTCAAAATTTTGGTATTCTTTGACAATCTCTAAGCTGATTTATATCAAGATTCAATCATGGTTGGAGACGATATTAATGTGGATCGAGTTAAGAAACAAAAAAATTTGTTAAAACAATTTCAAGAAACTGTTGACAATTTGTTGCAACAAATCACTCATACCCTTGCAACTTTGAACACATATGATAATTAAGCACGACCTAAACGTATAGGGCCACAATGATACAAAGTTAACGAGAATGGCCACCTCATGGACACACATATTTAACAGCGTGAAGAAGATTCTGATGTTAACGATGAGTTCGAAGATGGATGGGATAGAAGAAGACGTTTTGGACATAGAGACTTAAAAAAATTTGATTATCGTCAATGGGCCAAAGACGTCCTGACCTCCCAAGGTTCAATGAATGTAGAAGATTTCTTAGACTGGATGAGTGAATCGGATACATTCTTCAAGTTATACGAAAATCCTATGGGTAGTCGGGTTGACCTCGTTGGATACAAGCTTAAGGGTGGTGCTCAATCTTGGTGGAAAATTTGCAACTCATTCATGAACAAGAAGGAAAACTACTTATCACCAGTTGGGAGAAAATGGAGCGAGAGTTACATAGAAGGTTTCTTCCACCAAATCATGGTCAGATTCTTTTTGATCTTCTCCAAAATTATGTGCAAGGTAATCGTTCTGTTGCAGTATACACGGCTGAATTTCGTCGTTTGTCATCAAGGAATGATTTATCTAAAATCGATCTAAACAAGTAACATAATATATCAATGAATCGTCACCTAAAATCCAAGATAGAATTTCTCTTGTCCCCGTTTTCACGTTATATGATAATTATAATCTTGCAATTAGGGCAAAGTCAGTTTGCTAATATTACTCGTCCAATTGTGCTTTCTTCAAACTAAAACAACAGTTTGTTAATACAATCCACTTTCAAGCCAGAAAGCAGCCAACATGGTTCAAATAGTCTTACACTAGACAGTACGAAACAATCCATCTACACCTCAACCATGATCAACAAGTCTACAAACCCATATGAATGTCCCATAGTTGGTAAGTGTTTCATGTGTAGGTTACCAGGTCATCGCTCGAATGATTGTAGGGCAACTGAAGGGAAGGTTAATTTAACTTTAGAAAGAAGATAAATATGACGAGGAATAAGAAAACAAGGAAGAAAGCTTTGGTTAAGAATATGATGCAGACATGTGCCATCCCAAATAAGGTAATGTTGATGGTGAATATGCAGCAATATTGTTTCACTCTTCGTATCGCGCTAACTCCTGAAGTAGGTAAGCAATCTCAGCGATACAACCTATTTGGAACACGGTGTGTCATACATCAAAAGATCTTTCATGTCACAATAGATAGTGGAAGCATAAAAAAAATCATTTCAAAGGACATTGTACAACGTTTGAAGCTACCTGCAGAAAAACATCCAAACCCATATCGTATTGGGCAGATTAAATCAGTGGTGAAATTAATGTCAGCAAACGATGTAAGGTCCTTTTTACCATCGGTAAGTATAAGGACAGAGTCATTTGTGAGATTTTTTACATTGATGCTTGCCATATTCTTCATGAGAGACCGTGTGAGTTTAAGGTAAATGTGATTCACAAAGATAAAGATAACACTTACTCGTTTCGAGTTGATGAAGATTTTAAGCAGATTTGAGAAAATAAAATAGTACCACCATTTTTACACCTTGATGGGTATTTATTATATAATAATTGCTCGTGTATTCCTCGTACTTCATTAAAGAAACAATTGATTAAGGAGTTGCAGAGGGCGGTCTTGGAGGACATTTTGGTCACAACAAGACTCTTGCAACTGTCGAGGAGCAATATTATTGGCCATAGTTAAGGTGAGATGTTGGTAGGTTTGTTGGTAAGTGTCTTTTGTGAAACTGCTAAACGTCAATCATAAAACACTGGGTTATACACACCGCTACCTATTCCCGAGGGGCCTTGGGAGGACATATCACTAGATTTTGTATTGGGGCTTCCTTGCACAACTAGGGGTTGTGATTCTATGTTTGTAGTCGTGGATCGTTACTCTAAAATTGCTCATTTCAATCCAAGCAAAAAAGAAGGATGATGCATATAATGTGGCTTTATTATTCTTTCATGAAATAGTACATTTGCATAGGATCCCATCTGATCATGGCACTAACATTTTTTGGATGACACTTTGGCGTTTGTTTCAAACTGATCTAAATTAAATCACCTCTTTCGAGCCTCAAACAGATGGCCAGACAGAATTTGTCAAGCAAATGCTTGGAAACCTGATAAAATGTCTTTGTGGTGATTGTCTAAAATAGTGTAATCACTTTCTTTCACCCGCAGAATTCGATTTCAATAATATGATGAATAGATCAACAATCAAGATACCATTCAGATCTTTAAGTATTTTTGTTCTTTTTAACTATTCTACCGGGTCATAACATTGTTGCTGAAAACATGGCTGGAAGAATGGAGGCTATATAAGCTGATGTTAAATATAAGCTCGATTCATCTACTGCAAGATACAAAGAAAGTTGTGATAAACATCGCCGTTTGAAGATATTTGCAGCTAGAAATCAGGTTATGGTTCATTTACGGAAACATAAGTCTTAGATAGAGACAAATAATAAACTCAAGACGCGGAAAATAGGTCCTTGTAAAGTGGTTCCAAAAATCAAAGATAATGCTTATGTCATTGATTTGCCACAGCACCTGCCATTTCTCGCAAGGTTAATGTCACAGACATGTCCGAGTTTAAGCCTACTATGCCTTTATATCTTGATGACAACTCGAGGACAGGTGTAGCACCCCTAATTTTGGAACGTAGCGGAATACAACATGGGGTGCTACTTCATAGTCACACAGTACAAGTATAAAGAAAACGACTCTAAGTGAGACGTTTTAAAAAAGTAGTGTTCTATTTGGTAAATATTAAAGATCAGAGTTAACAAAATTCAAAGGTCCCAACAATATTTCAAGTACATAACATGCTTTGTAAAAGTTTCCCAAATACATAACACATTTCATAAAAGTTTTAGTTGAATGGAACACTTTGCAAGCTTTCCAAAATGACTTCGTGCAACTCTAAGTGAGCAAGCATGTACCTTACAGACGTAAGATAAAACATGCTAAAAAGTCAACAATAAAGTTGAGTGAATTCATAGAGTTTATAAAGTAATAAGTAAATTACAAGCTTTGTTCATCGAGTGACATTGCAACACATATAAGTTAGGTAATAATATTATTGCATCAAGCTCATGACACCGAACATTAACCAATATAATATTAGATTTACCCATAGAAGTTATAATTGCCATCTACCTTAATTCTCAATACAATGTGTCCGTTTGACATGTCCTCAAGTGAGCGCTACCCACCCAGACAGGGTATGTTAAACCCAATAGATCTATTCATAGTACTAGCGTTTACCAAGTGTGTAATTAACTGTTCATGAAATTAGGGACTTTTCAGGCAAGAAGGTACTCAATGTCAATAATCACATATTCGGGTCAAGCATACCAAATAATCACTTTTGTTTAGTTTGCAAAACTAGCATGTATCTCCCTTACGGGGTTTATAAAAGCATTTAGAAGTAAAAAAGCGAGGCTATGAACTCACCTTAAGCAACGAATGAGAGGAAGATAGGAACATCGGAACAAATAAGAAATCCCAAGTACCACCTAAAATAATGGCGTAACTTAGAATAATAAAGTATTATTCAATATGTAAAAATAAACAAGTTTTTATAAGATATGTTTCTGTAATAAGTATGACATTGCACTAAGGTTTTATAAAGTGATGTTTACCCAATATATGATGACTAACCTAATTTAATATGTACCAAAACATGAAATCATTTTCACTTCTTATAAACCTACTCTATAAAAGTTTATACTTTCATTTTCAAGTTTAAAACACCACATCATTCCTAAATTTTGAAATTTTCCCAACTTCACAAGCTTCTAAATCCTAATCCGTAAGTGATCTAAATGCGAGGTTTTCGCCTATGGAAAAACTTTTGAGTCTACTTTTTAGATTTTTGGGCCCCACTGCCCAAAAAGTTCGAAAACACAAGTGAAATTACCAAACTACCATTTAATATCAAAGTAGATTGTTTCCAGAATTTTACCGCTTCACTAATTTAATTGTATCTCCTAAACCGTGCATCCACAAAGGACGAAACAACCTCCAAAGTCTAAGTTAGCTCAATACCTAGAACTTATTGTTTTACAAAAATAGGCGTTGTTACACAAATTTTTGGACTTATTTCAATTTCAAATTATGAGTTCATTATTTGACTAGTTTCACCATTTCGGCGATAACTCATTCATCGGACGTCGTTATGACTCCTTCCTAACGGCTACATGTACATAAGACATTTCTCTACATCCCTATCTAATTTCTTAGAACTTCATAGAAAAAAATATTTCGTTATACATCCTACAAGCTACTGGTCCGAATCTGCCCTAAAACTATTATTGCAAAACTAATCCCATCATGTTTTTACTGCATCCAAATATTGTACAATGCCATACCAATTATTTACACACATTTAAGAATCTCAAAACTCAATATTTTCAGAAAACCCAACATCATGCATGCCTTTTTATATGAAGAAAAATTAAAGATTAAGAAAACTTACAATATAAACACAACAAAACTAGTGAAACAACAAAAATGAACCCTTTATCTTCCTTGCTGATTTTCGAACCCAAAAACAAACCCAAACAAATTAAAACCTTGCTTCTAAACCTTTAAAACATCATTACCCACTTGTTTATATCAAACCCTAACCAAGTATTCAAGAAAATCATCAAGAAAAGTGCCTAAATCTATGATTCAACCCGCCAAACTTTGCAAGAACCTATAGATAGGTGTTGTGGTGTATAAAATAAGTAGGAAATTCTTGTAGAGATGATGGTGGTGGTGGTGAGGTGTATGACAGCAGCCAAGGGAGAAGGAGGAGGAAGTTAGATGGTTTTTCTCTTTTGCATGAAATAGAGTGTGTGTGTGTAAAGTGGTTTTGGGAAGTTGTAAATGAGTTGGTGGTTTTGGTTTTGGTATAGGGGACTGGTTATGGGAGGGTTTACAAGTTATATATATATATATTTTATTACTTGTGTATATTGGTGTGTAAAAGTGTAAGTTCAAATAAATGGGGTAAATGTTTAAGGTTAAATGTGAAGTCTAGCAAAATTTGACGTAAATGCGAAACGAAACAAAAAATGCTAAAATGGGAATCATGAATCATCGGGGTATCTTATGGAAATATTAAACTATGGGAGACACGTAGACGAATAAAAAAAAAATCCTAAACGCGGCTCAATCTTAGCTAGAAATGCGAAATTTACTAATCAGGTAAATAGTAAAACACATAATTTTACTCAAAAGTAAAAATAGGAATAAAGTATTGAATAAATATTGACCTTAAAATTATGAAATGTCACAGCCTTCTCCCCTGAAGAGAGCTCCGTCCCGTAGCTCAATTCGCCTTATTCACCATTGGTTTACTTATGAATAGATGATGATACTTGCTCTTGACCTGATCTTTGCGCTTCCATGTGAACTCAGGTCCACGTTAGGAATTCCAACGAACCTTGACAATAGGAATGCGACTCTGCTTGATTTGCTTTACTTTGCAATCCATGATCTCCACTGGCTCTTTGATAAAGTGTAGCTTGTCATCCAGTTGAATCTCATCAAGCGGAATGACAAGGCTCTCATCTGACAAACACTTCTTTAGATTTGA
The DNA here is from genome assembly GCA_026074375.1 of Tanacetum coccineum. Classification (NCBI taxonomy): domain Eukaryota; kingdom Viridiplantae; phylum Streptophyta; class Magnoliopsida; order Asterales; family Asteraceae; genus Tanacetum; species Tanacetum coccineum. The sequence goes on along the minus strand of BQNB010007939.1, from coordinate 4,946 downwards.
AACATGAAAAGTGCTGTGAATTCCTTGAAGCTCTTCTGTTAGTTCCAATTTGTATGCCACTAGACCAACCCTAGCTAGGATCTTAAACGGCTTGATGTATTGTGGGCTCAGCTTCCTACGCTTTCCAAAATGAATCATGCCCTTCCAAGGCAAAACATTAATAACTCTATCACCCACATTAAAATCTAAAGGCTTGCACCTCACATCCACGTAGCTTTTCTGATGGCTACGAGCAGCTAACAAACGGTTCTTGATCTGAACTATCTTTTTCGTTGTTTCTCGAACGAGTTCTGGAACCGTAAGTTAGCTCTCTCCAACCTCACTCCAGCAAACAGGTGACCTGCATTTACGCCCATAAAGAGCCTTGAAAGGTTTAGCCTTGATACTTTCGTGATAACTGTTATTGTAGGAGAATTCGACTAATGGCAAATGTCTATCCTAGCTACTTCCAAATTCAATTACACATGCCCGCAACATGTCTTCTAGAGTTTGTATTTTCATCTTGCTTTGACCATCCGTCTATGGGTGGTAAGCTGTACTCATATCCAGACGAGTTCCCAAGGCTCTCTGGAGTGACTTCCAAAATCTTGATGCAAATTGGCTATCTCTATCCAATATGATCGATATTGGCACTTCATGTCTACAGATAATTTCCTTCAAGTAAAGTTGGGTAAGTTTCTCCATACTGTAAGTTTCTTTCATCGGCAGAACAAGAGCAGACTTGGTCAAACGATCTACAATAACCTAAATTGAATCATACCCACTTGGATTTCTTAGGAGTTTGGTGATGAAATCCATAGTGATTCTTTCCCACTTTCATACATGAAGCTCAGGTTGTTGAAGTAACCCGGATGGCTTTTGATACTCTGCCTTTACCTTAGCATATATCAGACACTTGCTGATGTAAGTGGCGATCTAGGCCTTCATGTTTGGCCACCAATATAATTGCTTTAGGTCGTGGTACATCTTGTCAGATCCCGGGTGTATGGAGTATTTGGATTTATGAGACTCGTGCATAATTAAATCCTTCAATCCTCCAAATTGTGGCAACTAAACACGCTTATCTAAGCATCGGGTTCCATCGTGACGAGTCTTAAATGACTTCTTGATCATTCCCCCTATATTTTTGGCTTCCATATTCACTTCTTTTATCGCTCTCACTTGGGCGTTGAGAATTTGTTCAGGTAGGTTGTTGTGAATCGTCATTACTAAGGCTTGAACACACAATGGCTTAATCCTTTCCTTTTGACTTAAGGCGTCAACCACTACATTCGCCTTCCAAGGGTGATAACGAATATCACAATCATAATCACTCAGGAGTTTGATCCTTCTGCGTTGTCTCATATTAAGCTCTTTCTGGTCAAGGATGTAATGGAGACTCTTATGATCAATATACACTGTACACTTCGTACTACAGGTAGTGCCTTCACAGTCCAAGAACAAAAACCACAACACCTAGTTCTAGGTCAGGGGTCTTATAGTTTTCTTCATAAGTCTTCAGTTGTCAGGAAGCATATGCTATGACCTTTTCATGTTGCATCAACACCGCGCCAAAACCTTTAAGTGATGTGTCACAATAGACCACAAAATCTTCTATCCCTTCAGGTAGTGCTAAGATAGGTGCACAACAAAGTTTCTGCTTCAATAGTTAAAAGGCCTCATCTTCTTCCTTACCTTACTCATACTTCTTATCTTTCTGAGTTAGCTTAGTAAGGGGCTTGGCTATCAAAGAAAACCTTCGATAAATCTTCGATAATATCCGGTAAGTCCTAAGAATTGTCGGACTTCTGTTGGTTTCGTTGGTGCAATCTAATTCTTGATAGCTTTAATTTTTGCAGGATCAACATGAATGCCTTTACTATCGACCACATGACTGTGAAATTTCACAGACTCCAACCAAAAGTCACATTTTGAAAACTTGGCATACAACTGCTCTTTCTTGAGTAGCTCCAAGATAATCCTTAAATGTTCCCTATGCTCTTTCTTGTTCTTAGAGTAAATCAAAATGTTATCAATAAATACAATCACAAACTTGTCGAGGTACGACTTGCACACTCGATTCATCAAGTCTATGAATAGTACAGGTGCATTGGTCAATCCAAACAACATCACCTGGAACTCGTAGTGACCATATCGAGTTCTGAATGCGGTAATTGGAATTTCCTATTCCCTGATACAGAGTTGATGGTAACCCGATCACAGGTTGTTCTTGGAATACATACTTGAGCCTTGAAGTTGATCGAATAAGTCGTCGATTCTCAGAAGTGGATAACGATTCTTGATTGTTAACTTGTTGAGCTCACGGTAATCAATACACTTTTGAAAAGATCCATCCTTCTTTTTCACAAATAGCACTGGAGCTCCCTAAGGCGACGAGCTCGGGCGAATAATTCTTTTCTCCAACAATTCTTGCAGCTGTTCCGCTAATTCGTTCATTTTTGACGGTGCCAAACAATATGGTGTACGTGCCACAGGTGCAGCTCCGGGTACTATTTCAATTTAAAATTCCACTTGTCGAGGTGGTGGGAGTCCTGACAAATCTTCAAGAAACACCTTGGGGAAATCACGAATAACAGGTACATTCTCCACCAGTTCCTTCTCTGTCACTTGCGCTATATACAACTGGCACCCTCTTTCTATATATTTCCGGGCCTTGATACAAGATATGATTCTCAATCGGGACGCGCCTCTATCGCCCTCGATTATTAGTGTCTTGTTGTTGTACGGTATGCGAACAATCTTCTCACTACACACAATAACTGCGTCACGTTCGGATAACCAGTCCATTCCAATGATAACATAAAAATTTCCCAATTCAATTGGCATGAGATCAATTTCGGCTGGTTTACTAGATTTAAGGTGCAACCTCTTAGAATAGTGTTGGTACTAACTATTTTCCCATCAACTAATTCAACCTCATAACTAGTGTCTAGCTTAACCGGGGTGATATTAATCAATGTACTAAAGCTAGCAGACACAAAGGTTTTGGCGGAATCCGAATTAAATAAAACAGTAGCGTAGTGATTATTGAGTAAAAACATACCTGTAACCACATTCGAGTCTTGCTGCTGATCTCCATCCTTCATTACATAAGCTTGACCATGAGCATTTCCAGTATGCTAATTGTTCCTCTTTGGCCATTGACTCCCTATGTGCCCCCTTTCCCCACGGTCGTAACAAGTCATAATCAAATGTGTGTTTGCACCAGTAGGAACAGTCTTGCTCCTACAGTCCCTTGTTTGATGGCCAACCCTTTGGCAATTTTGACATTTCACAGTGTAGGGACCAGTGTGGTGCAACTTGCAGCGGTTGCAAAGGATGGGGTCCAGCATACCCGCCTCTTTCAACCAGGGCATTAGTCATTGCTCTTACATTTCCTTACCTCCTGTTGTTTTGTTGGTTGTGGTGGTTGTTGTTCTAGTAGTTGTTGTTGTTGTTTCCACCTTGTAAATTTTCCCATTTCCTCTTGTTACTCTTAACAGCCCTTTCAGCTCTAGCCTGCACCCTCTGATCCATTAGACTATGGGCCTTACGAACAGCCTCGTTGATGTTAGCAGGCCTAGAAGAAGTGACATCCCCTTTGATGTCCTCAGATAACCCATGAATATAAGCCTTAATATTTTTATATTTTGGCTCGACCATTGTCGGGCACAACAACGCCACTTCATAAAAACGATTGGTGTAAGCAAAAATGTCAGAATCCTTAACCTTCAATCCCCACAGCTCTTGTTCCATTCTTTGTATCTCATCCCTTATACAAAACTCAATAGTTATCAACCTTCTCAACTCCATCCATAAAATCCTGGTAGCATTCTTAATCCCCAAGGTTGCAACTTGTGAATTCCACCATGTCAATGCACGAACTTGCAAAGTGGCAGCAGCGAACTTGGACTTATTCCTCTAGGCACATTCACTTATACCAAAAACCATTTCCAACTTTTCGAACCTCCTGCATATTCCAACCGCACCCTCAACTCCACTAAAGGTGGAGGGGTTGCATTTCATGAAACCAGCAAAGGTGCATTCACGAGCAGCTGATGCAGCGGCTGGTCCTCCAGCTCCACCTGCAGGTCCTCCAACTCCTTATGTAGGTCCTCTAGCTCCTCATGCAGGTCCTCCCGCTCCTCTTATGGGTCCTTCAGCATTTTCCCTCATAGCACAATCTTTTGTTAGAGCTGCTGTAACTCGTTTATCAATGAGTCATTAAATAGCTACCTAAGACATCCTTCTTGGTGGCATGATTCTATCACAACACAAAGAAAACTTGATGAGTATTCATACAATGACATAGTCATAACATGCATAAATAAATCAAATATGAAAGAAACAATGACAACATCAAGTAGTAATAAAAAGATAGTAATTTCATCATTCACCACAAATAATTTAATACATTGTTGCATTATGTTACAAAATATGACAAAAGTCATTACAACCAATGATATCAAGTCTACTAACTGACAATCGCAGTTTAGTGATTACATAACAATAGAAACTACAATTGAAAATAAACTACTGTGAGTCACGAGGTGATCCTCGTGGCTCAGTTGGTTGGGTCTCCCCAAAGGTAGCTAGGACATCAATAGCCTCACACGACCGCTCCTCTGCAACTCCAGATCGAACCATTTCACCGTAAAATCCATAAGCCTAGACCCTCAAGTGATAAAGGTCTCTCTCAACTCAATCTCGATCCATACGAACTAAAGTATCACTCATTTTAGCATATTTCAGTTTCTTCTTCAGCCTCTTGTTCTCTTCTCTAACTCCATCATGCTCTAGCTTTAAAACTTGGTCTTCCAGTGTGACCACTACGTGCTCAATCTTACCATTGTTCTGCTCCATAACCCCCCAAGTCAAAATCCAACAAGTCCATTGATAAGTGCTTAATTACACATATCTTTTACCTCTAAAAACGAGCTTAAATGACCAAAAACAGACAAAAACTG